>CAMPSB010000143.1:280000-539642 GCA_946959425.1 Argyrosomus regius
TCTCACTTTGGTTGTACAAGGACCGGATGGCTTGTACCAACAGCCACCTACTCCGGTACCGCATATTCCCTCAGTACCACGCACAGGATTACCTGGGGAACATGTTGTATTTGTAGACCTTTTCAAAGTCCAGAAAACACATGTAGACTGGATGGTCAAACAGACAGACAAAATCTGCATTGCTCCTCTCGAATCTAGTCCACAGGTACTCTTTACTTCCACCATGCAACATTGGAAACATCCCTCAGCCCCTACCTTTGCCTGCTGCCAGGCTTGCAAAACATCTGACCCCTATGCCTATTCCTGCAAGTGGTAGGCCCACAGGGTGGTGACTCTATGCAGTTCTTTTGGGCTGTGCCTGGCAGAGCCCCGGCCAAGCCTTTGTAGACCATCTGGGGAATATTGTCCTGGATCAAAAGAACAGGACACACAAACCCCACCACTACATTAAGGTAACAATTCTTTGGGGGTATAAGAGCTATTAAAAATTATTATTATCAATAAATTAATATCATTATTAACATATTGAACTGTGTAATGACAGACCCATCCACCACCACAACCTCCTTGACATTATTTTCTGTCGCCCAACATAAGCAGTACTTCCTGAACTGGGACTGGACTGGACTGGAATAAGTGCTGAATCACTGAATAGGAGTGCTATTCTGAGATTACTGGGCTAGTCAAAGTCTAGAGCTAAAATAATGGTCAACAGTCATGGTTTTGTAGAAGAAATCATCAGCTTAAAATATTTTGAAAGCAGCTATAATTGATATTTTCATAACAATATGACAGGGACCGCTCAAAGAATTCGCTGGATGTAAAATATGTAAAATGTTTTTTGTATGAATCTTTTGTGTGTTGATTGGTGTTTTGATTGTGTTACTGCTGGCTGTCGGTGATAAACATTACCTTGACCTTGACCCCTTTATAGTGAGTTATATTATTAGCGTTCAATCACAGCAGGCAGCAGTTTTCAGTGAAAACGCTCTAAAACCCAGCTGTATACCTGCTTAGCACCAAAACACAGACTGACACAATAAGAGACTGGCTGGCAAACAGGATTAAGCATTTAGCAGCTAAAGATCCAGACATTTTCCTCAGGAGTTGTTAGAGACCATAAACAGAGGTTAAAACAGAGAAAATATTGGACTTGCATTTTCCAATGACCAGAAACACAACTAAAATGGATGATAATGTTGCTGTATAGCTGAGTAAAAGATTAACAGTATGCCTACATATTTGCATTATCTTCTGATAATTGCTTACAAACAATGATTTGAAATGTCTCAGGAGTCCTCTACAAGATGATGCATTTAGCTGTGTAGTTAGATAAGATAGATCTCTCATCTGTATGCTGATCGTACTTTTTCTCCCCGTGCTTGCATTCTCTCTGGGCACTCCAGCTTCCTCCCACAGTTTAAGCAGGGTACAAGGTTAATTGATGACTCTAAATTGTCCATAGGTGTGGATGTCAGTGTGAATGGTTGTTTGTCTCTGTGCGTCAGCCCTGTGATCAACTCTGGCAACTTGTCCAGCTTGGCTTGTCATTTTGAAGGAAGAAAAATATTGTTCCCTTATATTTGTGCTATTACTGATGTCTGGTCAAAACTAATAGAAAGCTACAGGCTTCTTTTCATTTTGGCAGTTACTTGTTTGCCATTTAGATCACAGGTTCTGCTTTTGATTTGGTGATGCAATGTAATTCATTTATCTATTTATTTATCACATTTAGACTTATTTTTGGTACCAAGCATCTTATTGTGTTTTAGCACAACATCAAAGTAGAACAAGAAAGCCATTCTGTCACTTCACAAACAAACACGGTGTCTGTGCTGAAATGTCAGTGTAAGCTAGAGGGGAACCCAGCATAACATTATTTTGTGTCCAGTGGTTGCTCATGGATGACAAGTTTTCATGAAACATTTGAAGGTTCATGATATTTATTTCTAAGAGTGGTCCTGGAGAAGCTGATCATGTTTCCAGATACCAGATCCACTGATGTGTAAATGTATGTTTTAAAGTTTACTGCTGCAACAAACTACTGTTCCCAGCTGCTTAAATAAATAAAAGCATTACACTCTAAGCCAAACAGGTCCATACAGTGTTCAAAGCATATTGTCTTTTCATAAAACAGAGCTCTTGGATTGAGAGGAGACCTTTGCTGTTCAGAGGAAGAGGCAAAATGGGCTTTTTATTCCAACTTTGGCACAGTCTCTCAATGCGGGGCTTAAAAGAGGCAGTATGGAGGTTGTGCTTCTCAGTGTGCTTTTCACGTTTTCTCAGGCACATCCAAAATAAAAGTCCCACGGTGCTTTTGTTGCTGATGGTTGCACAACTTTAGCAGGACTACCCAGTGTTTTTTTTTCATGGACCTGCACAGCTGAACTGTTAACTCCTAGATGGCATAGATACATTAGAGAAGTTTTCTTCGGTGAATTAAAAGTCTTCATTCATGGCTCTGAATAAAAGACCCAATGACGTGAAGAAAAACAAATTCATTCAATTCATCAAGAGCTACTCTATTTTAACTTGACTTGACATATTTTCAACATTGCCTCATGATGAACCCTTAAGTTGTTTTTCTTTGCATGTTTTGTCCTATAATCAAAACTGTTTATAGTATGTACATGTTTTACATACGTTTTACATACGTTGTTTGCATGTTACATTCTAATTACATGAACATGCCCACTACATCCTCAACAAATCTTGATCTTGCTTTGCTGTAGTTGGTCACCCATCATTATCTTCCTATTGGTCAGTCAGTCCTTACTGTATTTACTTGCATACCTACTTGCGTGTCTTTTATTATAACCTTACTTTTAAAGTGCGAGAGTGATTTCTATATTTCAAGTTCTGTATGTGTAGCTGTCTACTTTTGCCTTTAAACATTTAAATTAGTGACAAAGTAATGCAGCATTATGTTGTCTTATTCACTACATATTTCTATTCATTACAAAATTCCAATTTCACTGTTGTATGTCTTGAATAGTGTTTCTAGTACTTGACAAAGTGCTTTAATGGTGTCATACAAGTTTTTCCTGTTATTTCTTTGTATTCTTATAGATGACTTTGCTTCATAATTTTAATATTCTCTTATTATATTCTATTTAGGATGACTTTGCAACTTTTGTCCCGTGAAAGAAAAGAGCATTGTGCTAATTCTGGTGCATTTACAATGATATTTAATAATTGAGTGTGCCTGAAAGAGCACACTATATGTTATTCACCATACTTAATTTTATTATAATTGAGTGTGCCTGAAAGAGCACACTATATACTATTCCCCATACTTAATATTCTTATTGAGTGTGCCTGAAAGAGCACACTATATGTTATTCCCCGCGCTTATTGAGTGTGCCTGAAAGAGCACACTATATGTTATTCCCCATGACTATTATTATTATTTTTCTTACGCCATTATTTTGGCTCGCTACTCCTCCCGCAGTTTTTGTCGCACATACACAAAAAGGTATCAAAACGTGCGGCTCGGCCGGGAATCGTGAGCTATGACTTTTCTAAGGGTTTCGGCAAACGGTTTTGCCAAAAATCACCAAAAACCACGCCAAAAAATGAATGGGTGTGTATTGGTAGAATGTTTGTGAGCTACAGTTGGTGACATCATCGCTAGAGGGCAGAGGGAGAGAGAAATTCGTCGAAAAATAAATTTGTAAAGTGCGATTGAGGCCACAAATGTCCATCTACAGAAATAATTTATACATAGAAACGTAGGAAAATTCCTCTTCTCACTGACATTCGTCTGCTGAAGCTCTCAGATTTATAGTTTTGGCGTGAGACACAAAGATGCGGCAGCAAAACCAACCCACGGCCGCATCTACTCCCATGTTAAAAAGGCTGGAAAATTTCTGAAGGAAAGCAGAAGTAACATTTCTTTGAATCGCTGTAAAGGGGACATTTCTTCCTGGTAACCACACAAAACAGTAATGTAGACGTTCAGGAAGGGCTCAGCATGCTCACAGTAAAGTCGGTTCAGTGATTGGAGCAACGGTTTGGTCAGGAGTCCTTTCTGTTCGAGGGGTGACTTTCAGCATTTTGTCTCTCTCTCTGGGCATTTCCAACTGACATTCTAACAGGTGCACCTAACTGCTCTGCTGATTAGGGCCCGGCAGTTGGCCCTGGTTGCTTGGCAACCTCCTGCCTGAGGGAGCAGAGGGGGGAGGGGCTGTTTTCACTCACACAGCTTGTTGTATTAATACTGAATTTGCTGAGCAGTGTCAATAATAATGTATGGGGGCGACGGGGCCAGAGTCAGGCACACTCAAAATTTCTTTAGGAATTTTTCTAGTTATTCTTATATTTCTTCCGTATTTTTTTCGGTTCGCTTCTCCTCCCAGAGTTTTGGTCGCACATAAACAAAAGTGGTATCAAAACGTGCGGCTCGATCGGGAATGGTGTGCTATGACTTTTCTAAGGGTTTCGGCAAACGGTTTTGCCAAAAATCGCCAAAAACCACGCCAAAAAATGAATGGGTGTGTATTGGTAGAATGTTTGCGAGCTACAGTTGGTGACATCATCGCTAGAGGGCAGAGGGAGAGAAAAAACTGACTAAAAATTAATTTGTAAACTGCTCCCAAGGCCACAAATGTCACTCTACAGAAATAATTTGTACATAGAAACGTAGGAAAATTTGTGGTGGTCACAGGGATAACACTGCTGAAGCTGTCAGCTTTATAGTTTTGGCGTCACACGCAAAGATGCGGCAGCAACACCCATCCACAGCCCCATAGACTGCCATGTTAAAAAAGCGGGAACATTTCTGGAGGAAAGCAGAAGTAACCTTTCTTTGAATCGCTCTAAAGGGGACATTTCTTCAAATTACAGACACAAAACAGTAATGTAGACGTTCAGGAAGGGCTCACGATGCTCAAAATGAAGTCGGTTCAATGATAGGCCAAATGGTTTGGTCAGGAGTCTGTTCTGTTCGACGGGTGGTTTCAGCATTTTGTCTCTCTCTCTGGGCATTTCCAACTGACATTCTAACAGGTGCACCTAACTGCTCTGCTGATTAGGGCCCAGCAGTTGGCCCTGGTTGCTTGGCAACCTCCTGCCTGAGGGAGCAGAGGGGGGAGGGGCTGTTTTCACTCACACAGCTTGTTGTATTAATACTGAATTTGCTGAGCAGTGTCAATAATAATGTATGGGGGCGACGGGGCCAGAGTCAGGCACACTCAAAATTTCTTTAGAAATTTTTCTAGTTATTATTATTCTTCCGTACGTTTTTCGGTCGACTACTCCTCCCAGAGTTTTGGTCGCACATACACAAAAAAGGTGTCAAATCGACCGGCTCGGCCGGGATCGGTATGCTATGTCTTTTCTAAGGGTTTCACTGAACGGTTTTGCCAGAAATCGCCAAAAACCACGCCAAAAAAACCAATGTGTGTGTATTCGTAGAATGTTCCAGACCTAGAGTGCGTGATGTCATCGCTAGAGGGCAGAGGGAGGGAGAAATTCGTTGAAAAAAAAAATTGTAAACTGCGCTCGAGGCCGCAAACGTCGCGCTACAGAAATAATTTATACATAGAAACGTAGGAAAATTCCTCTTCTCACTGACATTCATCTGCTGAAGCTCTCAGATTTATAGTTTTGGCGTGAGACACAAAGATGCGGCAGCAAAACCAACCCACGGCCGCATCTACTCCCATTTTAAAAAGGCGGGAAATTTCTGTAGGACAGTAGAAGTAACGTTTTTTTGAATTGCTCAAAGGGGGACATTTCTTCCTGGTAGCGACATAAAACAGGTGTCAAGACGTTCAGGAAGGGCTCATCTTGCTCACAGTTCAGTCGGTTCAGTGATTGGAGCAACGGTTTGGTCAGAAATCCTGTTTGTTCGAGGGGTGACGTTCAGACGTTTGTCTCTCTCTCAGCCCTGTGAGCAGCTGCGGTTGATTGCTCTGCTCTGATTGGTGGGCTCCACCTGGCCCCTCTCACAGACACACAGACAGGGAGCAGAGGGGGGAGGGGCTGTTTTCGCTCACACAGCTTGTTTTACTCAATTTGCTGAGCAGTGTCAATGATAATGTATGGGGGCGACGGGGCCAGAGTCAGGCACACTCAAAATTTCTTTAGAAATTTTTCTAGTTATTATTATTCTTCCATACGTTTTTCGGTCGACTTCTCCACCCAGAGTTTTGGTCGCACATACACAAAAGTGGTATCAAAACGTGCGGCTCGGCCGGGATCGGTATTCTAAGACTTTTCTAAGCGTTTCGGCAAACAGTTTGCCTAAAAATCGCCAAAAACCACGCCAAAAAATGAATGGGTGTGTATTGGTAGAATGTTCGCGAGCTACAGTTGGTGACATCATCGCTAGAGGGCAGAGGGAGAGAAAAAACTGACTAAAAATTAATTTGTAAACTGCTCCCGAGGCCACAAATGTCACTCTACAGAAATAATTTATACATAGAAACGTAGGAAAATTTGTGGTAGTCGCAGTGATAACACTGCTGAAGCTGTCGGCTTTATAGTTTTGGCGTCACACGCAAAGATGCGGCAGCAACACCCATCCACAGCCCCATAGACTGCCATGTTAAAAAAGCGGGAAAATTTCTGGAGGAAAGCAGAAGTAACATTTCTTTGAATCGCTGTAAAGGGGACATTTCTTCCTGGTAACCACACAAAACAGTAATGTAGACGTTCAGGAAGGGCTCAGCATGCTCATAGTAAAGTCGGTTCAGTGATTGGAGCAACGGTTTGGTCAGGAGTCCTTTCTGTTCGAGGGGTGACTTTCAGCATTTTGTCTCTCTCTCTGGGCATTTCCAACTGACATTCTAACAGGTGCACCTAACTGCTCTGCTGATTAGGGCCCGGCAGTTGGCCCTGGTTGCTTGGCAACCTCCTGCCTGAGGGAGCAGAGGGGGGAGGGGCTGTTTTCACTCACACAGCTTGTTGTATTAATACTGAATTTGCTGAGCAGTGTCAATAATAATGTATGGGGGTGACGGGGCCAGAGTCAGGCACACTCAAAATTTCTTTAGAAATTTTCTAGTTATTCTTACGCCCTTTTTTTGACGCGCTACTCGTCCCGCAGTTTTGGTCGCACACACACAAAAAAGGTGTCAAATCGACCGGCTCGGCCGGGCGACGTGGGCTATGACTTTTCTAAGCGTTTCAGCAAACGGTTTTGCCAAAAATCGCCAAAAACCACGCCAAAAAAATGAATGGGTGTATATTGGTAGAATGTTCGCGAGCTACAGTTGGTGACATCATCGCTAGAGGGCAGAGGGAGAGAGAAATTCGTCTAAAAATTAGTTTGTAAACTGCTCCCGAGGCCATTAATGTCACTCTACAGAAATAATTTATACATAGAAACATAGGAAAATTTGTGGTGGTCGCAGTGATAACACTGCTGAAGCTGTCAGCTTTATAGTTTTGGCGTCACACGCAAAGATGCGGCAGCAACACCCATCCACAGCCCCTTAGACTGCCATGTTAAAAAAGCGGGAAAATTTCTGGAGGAAAGCAGAAGTAACCTTTCTTTGAATCGCTCTAAAGGGGACATTTCTTCCTGGTAATCACACAAAACAGGTATCTAGACGTTCAGGAAGGGCTCAGCATTTCCAACTGACATTCTAACAGGTGCACCTAACTGCTCTGCTGATTAGGGCCTGACAGTTGGCCCTGGTTGCTTGGCAACCTCCTGCCTGAGGGAGCAGAGGGGGGAGGGGCTGTTTTCACTCACACAGCTTGTTGTATTAATACTGAATTTGCTGAGCAGTGTCAATAATAATGTATGGGGGCGACGGGGCCAGAGTCAGGCACACTCAAAATTTCTTTAGAAATTTTCTAGTTCATACTTTTATTTATGTGCATACAACACAAAATTATAAAAATAGCGTTGCATACTATCATCTCATAGCATTGTTATGTGCACCAGGGGCAGGATTTGTAATCATTCTCTGGGTTTATGGGATGTGAGACATCCAGCTGACAATCTGTGCCTTGTCACAGGTTGCATTTGTCTGTGGGCAGTTCAGTGGAATTGCCCTGTGGAGGTAAAACTACCCAGTATCACTCCTCAGGGGTCCAGACCACCTGAATGGGAACCTACACCATGCAGACATGTTTCACTAGCAAACCCCCAAAAGATTAATCACTTTTTAGTGGGAATATCATTTTTTCATAATAATAACAAAATCCAACTTTTTGTCGGTTCATTTTAAATGTTTATATTGCTGAGAACACAATAGAGCAGCTGCTCATCTTGGTAGCATTTCTAGGCTGTGATCAATTACTATACCACACTACTATACTATATTAATATACTTATCAGGGAGAACAAATTGTTCTCTTGATAAAACACTAATGTCATCATGGAAAGCAGAAGGTGACAGGCCACAATAAGAGGACACATGACATTCAAAGTTTCATTGTGGAAGGGAGAAATTTTGTAAACAATCTTAAAATGTAAAAGGTATACATACAGGGGTACAGTTTTCACACGTAAAACGATTTTTAGATTTAGCAGTTGGAGAAAGACAGTTCATTGGCATGGTGATATGAAAGTTTGATTTACTTGCAATTACCCTTTATTACCATCAGTCAGAGGATACATAGTTTTGTCATGTGTCAGAGCAGCATATGAACGTTGGGCATACTGTCACAATCAGCGTTCGAGCAGTATGAAAACAGTTCAATTCAGATTGTAGAGGTTGTTGGGCAGAAGTGTAGAACAACAATGTATGCTCAGGTTGTTATACTGAGTAGAATCAACAGTATGACATCCATTTGTTAATTCTCATATGCTAATTACTTAAAATGCTACATGTAGATATGATACTTAATGCAGCAGATATGTTATTTAAGTTTTAAGGATTTTTATGCATGAAAAGATTGCCATGTAAAAGGAGCAGTATACTGTGTCCAAGTCTTTCAAGTCCCATGAGAGTAGAAGATAACAGAGGTAGACTGATATCATCACCACATCTGTCAGGCTTGTGTCTGGCGCCTGCACCACTAGACTATCTTGATGACCCAGTGTGCATTGTAATCAGACAGCACAGTTCTTTAGATATTGAACAAATACATCATTCTCCAATAGGTTTAATCAGGTTCTAGTTTCTTTCCAGTATCAGTTCCCAGAATGCACCAAAGGCAGCCATCCTCATTTTCTATTCATCAGGCCTCCATGAGCCTTGATCTGGTCTAATCTTGTCCTGTTTCCTTTGAACCTTAACATTATGCTCTTTCTTTCATCTCAAAGGAAAATACTCTAGTCATGATTACACAGGAGAGGAACTTATACACAGAATACTGTGTGCTCTCTGACTGGCTGACACAAAGGTATGGAAGCAGTGGTACTTCCTCTGAAGCATGTTCAATATTCATAATGCATAGATGCAGATACAAAAAAGACTGTTGTCTTGTTGCCTAAACTGCAGTGATCAACAGACTTGAACCAATTCCTGTTGTACATCCTGCATACGATTTTTGACTAAATTTAAAGGTAATTTTGATTTATTAATGATTAACAATGGCAAATGAGGTATTCAATACTGTACTTTACACCTCTGATTTCAAGTCCAAGACTAAAGAGATGGTGTTGGACTTCCAAAAGACTAGGCCCAGTGTGAAACTGTGCTCCACTGAGAGTGAACTGAATGATAAACTGGACTGGTCAGTGAACACTGATGCTCTTGACAGAAAGGGGCAGAAGAAGAAGCTGGGGTGCTTGAACATCTGTCTATAAATAATATGAGTATAGAGTTTTTTTGTCTTTTAGGTCTTGTGAGAACAATCACTCCATTTTCCCAAGGAGCTAAATGGTGAGGGGATGGCTGTTTTTATCCAATTAACTGGTTTGGTTTTGGAAAGAGTCTGGGTTAAGGCTAAAACAAGGTTTTAACCCACTAATGTGATTTTTTTTAAAAGGGTTGGGGATACTGCCAAGCTGTGTGAGACACTGCTATCATTCAAGACAGGCAGAATGCCCCTCCATTGCACAGAATGGTGAAAGTCATTATTGACCTCAATCAGGATCAAACTATGAACAAAATGTAGACTGGACCTGTGAGCCATTGTGACTTATTTGTACCGCTATGCTTAATGTTCTTTAAAAATTAAACATAATGTTGCTGGGTGTGTATTGTGTTTAAAAGTCCCCGTCTGGATGTTACCGTTGTTTGCAATGCACTATAATCAATGGTCTACTGTAGCAGGACAGTAAAGTAATGATGCATGTCTACGCCCCTAGGCAGAATTGAGTTGCAATGATATGTCCAATTTTAGAGATTACCATATTTCCTCATTTCCTCGTGGTCATGGTGCAGAGGTTACCAGGCTTTATTTAAAACAGGCTTATATTAGAGACAGATCTTTATGTCTCTTTCCCTGTCTATATATGTTTTATTTTTAATTATTTGACTATTATGGTACATTCATATATGTAGCTACTGCTACATACATTGATACTGCCAGACATTAACACACATACACTTTAGATGACTACTTCAGGACAACAAATCGTTAAAGTGATGGAAATGCACATTATACATGATATACATTATACTTATATAACAGGCACCAGGAGTTTGTCCATCCTTGTTCTTGTCTCTCGTCCTGTATCTGGGGTCAGCTTTCATTTGTTCATGTCATCCACAACCCGGCCATTATTTGAGACCCAAATAGTTATTTGACAACCGGCTTTTATTTTAGAAAATATGGTAATTGCATCCTGGTCAGCAAAGTTGCATTCTTAACTTTCCTAATTTCAATGTGGCCACTCATAAATGCCTATATGAAATGGAAAAATTGGTAGTGGTAATTTAATCACTATATCATACAACCATTTAAATACAAACACTGATGACTGCCAAAAAAGTTACCATTGTTGCATTTGAAACTGGTAGTAACTTCTCAGCCATTGTCTGTCATGGAACATTTTCTCATGCTGTTTCTGTGGGCCTACTGATGGGTAGTGTGATGCCCAGTCTTACATTCTTGGAGGCTTTTAGAGCTTTTGATGAAACAGTAGGGGAGAGAGGCTGGCGGTTTGGGCTGAGTTGTTGGGGAAGGTAATTAGTGCAGAAATCCCACAGAAATATCTCTCATTAAACTCCAGTCAGACCGCCATCCCAGCTTCCATCTGGAGGCCTTTCCCTCACTTTCTTTTATTGACAAATGTTGGTGCTTTTATGACCACCAGAAAGCCATCTGGCTATATTGATTCAAACATACATTTAAAAAAAAGCCTGTTGACATTCACAGTGTTGAGCCCCAGGAAATATACAATATTTGAACAGTAGTTCATAAAAACAGCAAAGGTATCCAAATCATAACTAAGTTAGTTTTTTATGTTTTATGCAAGTCTGGTGAACTAAAGGTTTTAGTATTACAGAACTAAAAACAACATGTATCACTGCAGTCATGACTCTAACAAAACAAGCGAGTGACCTTTTGTAAATTTCTTTCTTTGAGTGTAGTGGAATGAAATTTTGTACTTTTCTTAGCAAAATATCACAGCAGTTTACCTAACGTAGCATGCAAAGAAACAGAAAATCCAGCATCATCATCATCATCATCATCATCATCATCATCATCATCCTCAATACCTTCCATAAACTAGAACAACTTACTTCTTCCTAATCACGGCGGTCACGGTGGTCCTCAACCGTTCACTACACCCTCCTGCAGGAAGCCAGTACTACTTGGGGGTCACTGGAAAGGTGTAGGGAGTAGCTTTTCGATTGTCCTCATCTTTGTGCGCAAGCTGCTCCCAGATTGAGATGACAGGTGTCAGCATTATTAAATAAATTAGGATTGTAAATTGTTGTAAATTGATAAGTTATGCTTATCTCCTGATGTGATATGATCACAATACTTGGCGTGTTGATTCAGTATGGATTGTGATTCTTATTCTACAAGTATTGCAATTTGATATTCCCATTGATTACATTTTTTGTTTGCTTTTTTAATGCCAGACCATGGAAAAAAAAACTGTATATCATGACTCATATTTCCAAAAACACTGCACCTCACATCATTCAGTCTTTCTGAGTTTTACACACGCACACACACTTGAATAGAACAGCTTCAAGGTAACTTGGCATTGATTCTACAGGTCTCTGAGGGGTGGAACACAATTCTTCCAAAACATATTCCCTCATTTGGTGTTATTTAATAATGGTGGTGGAGAGCACTGTCCAACACGTCAGTCAAAATTTCTTATAGTTCAATTGGGTTGAGATGTGGTGACTAAAATGTGATTCAGTCATTTTCATACTTGAGCCCTCTTCCCCACAGATGAAGGCATTCTGGAAAAGACCTCCCATCTGTTCCATCACAGGATGAAGTTGATCACTCAGAACAACCTTGTTTTGATTTTCAGAGATCCCTCCCTCTAAAATGACAAGTGGACCCAAACCATGCCACAGTATAACAAAGCAAGCAGATCCCTTCACTGTAGCATTCAGATTTCACGTCTGTACCATTCTCTTGATGTACAACACACGTGTGTCTAGAATCTGGTGAAGGATGACTCATCTGAATATATCACATTTTTCCACGTCTCTCTAGACTAGTGTTGATGAACTCTCAAATACACATTCATCTTTGCAATGAGGGCTTTGTGCACTGCAGCCTGTATCTAATATTCTCTCTTTGTGATTGTTGACATACTGATAATCTGATCACGACCTGCATTGACGTTCTTAGTCATAGTGGATTAGGTGGTCTGTTTTCTTCTTCTTCGCTCAACTTACATCAAAGAACAACACAATCTAATCCCACCACCTCTTCTTCAAGTAGGCCTGCTTACCACTATTGGCTTGATGGTTGTATAATAACAGTTAATTTAATACTGGAAATATAAAACGATTTTCTCACACAGCTAAACAGTTTTCTTACACAGCTCTCAGTCTCGTGTTTTCTTTGAGAAGTGTACATTTTTAAATCGTGTCGAAGAAATCATCGAGTCCAGTTCAGATGTTTGCTCTAGACATTACTTGATTCAGTAAGTTTATACTATGTTAAATGTGTATTTTCTTCATCAATCGCTAACTCCAACAGAAACACCTGTTCACCAAGACTGACCTGTGTGGAATTGTTAGTCTCTGTAAATAGTATTATAAAGAGTACGGTCTAGACCTGCTCTGTATGAAAAGTGTCATGAGATAACTTTTGTTATGATATGGCGCTATATAAATAAAATTGAATTGAATTGTGGGTGTCCACATTCCCTCAGTGACCCATTCAGATCGACTGCTAGCACAAGTTTAATCCATGTCACTGTGTCAGTCTGAGAGGAGTATGATTGGGTTTGCATTCCTACATTTTTTAAAGTCAGTGGCTCTTCCATCTATTCTCCCTCCTATCCATTTATCTTCAGTCTTTTGGTTTTCATTCTGCCTGAGCAGAGATGCTCCGATCATTATTCAGTTACTGGAATCCCTGGATGATGTCCAAAAAGGGGCCGCAAGAACACAACTATGATCCCAACACCCCCAACACCCCTCCACCCCTCCCTCCCTGGGCCAGCATCAGCCTTCCATACCATGAAAGACTCACAAAAGCTAATTCCTGCTGTTGGCGGCCTCTTTGTTTTCAGCATCATCTAACTTCTTCACAGGTGACTGAGTGACCCCTGCCTGAAGATTAACTAATTTCTTTAACAACTCTGAGCTGCATGTCACATTTACTACTGCTCTGCCTTCAGACATGACTGCAAAGTTGGAACTGAGTTCATATATACTTTGTGTGTGCTTGCGTGCAGGCGTGTGTCTAATGGAAACCTGTGTTGTCATGTGGCTTCTATGGGCCACAATCAGCTGAACTCATTTGTTTTCAAAAGGGCATGTAGACACTCTGTAATAAGACTGAATAAGTCAAGATGGGCTTTTAATGATCAGTGGAGAGATACTCATTCATCAGTCCATATACATCTAGTAGAGGACCCTAAAAGATGGGTTGCAGTGATAGGAAGTGACCTAGGGAGAGGAAAGAATTTGTGAGAGCTTACAAACATGTTTCCAAAAACGTTGGCACACTATAAAGATAGAGGCTAAACCAGATATTTAATTGGAAACAGCACAAAGACAACTTTTTAAATGTTGAACCTGTAAAATTGGATTGTTTCTGGAAAATGATAATTTGGTCCAAGCAGCACGTTTAAAAAAAAGTTGGGACAGGGTCATGTTTACCACTGTGTTCATCACCTCGTCTTTTAACCCTCTGTAAAACTGAGGAGACAAATTGCGGTCATCTTGAAAGTGGACTGTTTTCCCATTCCTGCTTGATATAGGATTTCAGCTGCTGCACAGATCAAGGTCTCCTTTGCCATATTTGATGTTTCATAATGTGCCAAATATTTTCAATAGGTGACAAGTCTGGACTGCGGACAGGCCAGTTTAGGACTCTTTTACTATGGAGCCATGCTCTACTTGGCAACATATGTTGCTCCAAAACCTGTATACTCTCTATATATATCTATATATGAAAAGCACTTAGATCAAAAGTTACTAATCCAATGGGGTGGCGTTTAGCTCAGTTGGTAGAGCAGCTGCCCCATGTGTGAAGGTTCAGTCCTTGCTGTGGAAGCCCAGGGTTCAAATCTGACCTGTGGCTCTTTGCTACATGTCATTCCCCGTCTCTCTCTCCCCACATTCCTGTCACTCTTCAGCTGTCTCTATCAAAATAAAAACTTGAAAAGGCCAAAAAAATAATCTTTAAAAAAAAAAGTTACTAATCCAAGTTTTAACCAAGTTATTAAAATGAATGAATGAGTGAGCTGCAGGCTAGTCGGGCACAAAGCAGACCTAGTTATGTTCTGCTGATGTTAACAACTTACTGCACTGTACAGAGTGTGTGTGTGTGTGTGTGTGTGTGTGTGTGTGTGTGTGTGTGTGCGTGCGTGCGTGCGTGCGTGCGTGTGTGTGTTTAATAATGTACCAATTCAATGTAGTCTGTACAAGTTGGGTTGTTAATCACAATTAGAATGTTAGCATGCTAATCATGATTAACCAATTAGCGCATTCTAGTGACACTATAGCTCTGCGTGGTAGTCCGCAGTACAGTGCATTGTTAATCTGTTTGGAGTTGTTAGCTAGACCAGAAGCTAAAACTACCTCAGTAACAGGCTTTTGTCTTATCTGGGATCCTCAGATCCTAAATGAGGACACATTTATTCCTTATTGCCAAAGTTTTTGTTATTATATGATTATATTACTTGTTAACTATTATTATTTTGTTTCATTCTATATCATAGAATGTACAGTAGAAGCTCACAGAAAAACATTTACTGTAATTGTTATGATTATATGTGACAAACTTGCAGGTGAAGCAGCCATTTGTTTTAGGCCATTAGCTTACAAGCAAGGACTGCATTGTTTTATTTTTGGTTAAAGAGCAGTGTTTTTTTGTTTTTTCAATTGCAGTGTGTGAGAGTGGTGAGCTGGTGAAAGGTTATTTTCCAAGCAGTTCTAACAGGCTCCTATTAAAGTAATGGAAGGTAAATGGACTTCTATTTATAAAGCACTTTTCTGGTCCACCAACCACTCAATGCACTTTTACAACATTTGTCACATTCACCCATTCACACACGATGCCAATTGATGGACGATGCCAGTTGCTTATCGGGAATGATACAGAGCAGTCCACAGTGCTCACGAAAATACTAAGCTCATTCAAACACACACTCACACACTGCCACAAGGCGCAATTTGGGGTTCAGTATCTTGACCAAGGACACTGGACTGGACTAGAGAAGCCAGGAATAAAACCAGTGACCCCCTGATTAATACTGCTCTATCACCACAGCTAAAGGTGGGGTGAGTCACAACTCAGGTTGTATTCTGCACCTAGATGGTCAAATACCAAGGCTTTGTGAGTCTCATTCCCAGCACAACTAACTAACTAAACTAAGATGGAGACCATGGTGACAATTAACAGTTCAGTAAGGACAGATCCATTCGAAGTCTACAATAATATTTATGAGGGGAACATAAAGAGTTTGGCGATTAAACTCCATCTCTGTGAAACATCTTCACTGAGCATGGGTCTATATGAAGATAAGAGATGGGACAAAATCATCTGGAGTACTGGCACTAGTGGTGGTGGAGTAAAAACAGCACGTTGTTGATAGAAACTTTCATTTCAGTTTCCCAGGACATCCTGTAGGTTATGATGGTGATGAAATGGGTTCCACAGTAGTAGGTCTGAAAGACAAAGTCACTAGGATAAGAACAACTTCCAGGGACTGATTGGCAACAGAAACGCAGGCAGAAGGATCGGTCAGGTATTGTGACTGAATTGTGAATGTAGCAATAAGCATTTTGTTCCTCACAGCACTGCTGTACAGGGCATGGCAGTAAATCTTACTCCTGTTATCTTTTCTCTGATTCTTATTTTCTACAATCATCTTTTAAGATTTTTTTTTTTTTTTGGCCTTTTCAAGCTTTTTTTATTTGATGGAGACAGCTGAAGAGTGACAGGAATGTGGGGAGAAAGAGAGAGTTGGGGAATGACATGTAGCAAAGGGCCACAGGTCGGATTTGAACCCTGGGCCACTGCGGCAAGGACTGTGCCTTTGTACATGGGGCGGATGCTCTACCAACTGCGCTAAACGACACCCCTACACTCATCTTTTAGCACATTCATTTTCACACACTTGACTTGTTGACAAGGAGTTTCCAGCCAGAGGTTTTACTCTTATCCCATCCATTTGTGACTCAAATGCCTCCTCATCTACCTAACACATCTCACTCCAGGCTGTTGGCCAGTTTGTTGAGTGAGCTAAATATTTTGTACAAGGTCTGTGGTGAGGTCCTATAAACAGTCTACCTGTTTGTAGGACCTTACAGACTGTTTATGAACTGTGGAGGCCACCAGGACCACAGGAATAACTTAAAATGTTACATCATCTGTTATGACATCTGTTACCACCATAGTCAATTTTTGAGCATATTAATACTTTTTAGGGCTCTAAATTATTCAATTAAAGTTGAATGAATAGATATATCTGGCTGGCAGCTGGTTGGACTGTTCAAATAATAATATACTGCACATATTAATTTAATATTTTGATTTCTCCCATTAGGTCAGTTAATAAATAGTGCATTTTTATATTTATTAAGTTTTATGTAACACAATCGCATTGCAATTCGTTTAACTGTCACTTCTATTCAATTCACTTCTATTCAATACAAAAGAAAAAAAAGAAAGAAAGAAAGAAAGAAGCACATGATTCAGACAGCATGTGACTAACTCCTGTAAACTGGCTATTATGTCATTAAAGTTTTATTTTAATGTCCACAGAAAGACAACTGTGTGACTGTTGTTTAAATGTGTAAGAGTCATGTGAAGTTTCAAGATGCACACACACACACACACACACACACACACACACACAGATGGTAGTGTTTTGGATCTGTAATAAATTTTAGATTTTTAGCTGGATATAACCAACATGATGGAGATGAAGATGTGGTTGTGCATCGTGTCTTCATCTGGTTTAAAATTTCAAGATTTCAATCAATCCCAGGGTTGTAGGCTCAATCCACAGCTCCTCCTGTCCAAGTGTCCTTCTGCATGACACTAACCCCTAGTTGGTCTCAATGGGCCGGCCACTCCTTGCATGGCAAGACTGTGTATCTGAATGTTGTAATTGGTGAATGAGCAGCCCTGTCTCTGAGAAATGAAGTTAATATACAAGTAACTTGAAGCAGCAATTAAGTTTTGAAACCTAGTGAATTATGTTTTCTCTAAATAGAATGAGGAAATGTTGTTAACAAATGTACCTGGCGAGTCCCATAAATATATCAGTAAAATGTTCACTGCCAACATATTTCATTTGTTGACCAGCATAGTAGACAATTTAACAATACACATTTACATTTACATTTAGTCATTTAGCAGACGCTTTTATCCAAAGCGACTTACAGAGAAGGGAAACAATCAAGGTACAGTGCAATAAGAAAGCGTTAGTGCAGCAATAAGTGCTATGACAATTCTTAAAGGGGTAGCTTTCTCATGTCCAGTTGTAGGTAGTGCTAGGAGAGGAGGTCCTCTCTGAAGAGCTGGGTCTACAGGAGATTTTTAAAGGTAGAGAGGGACGCCCCTGATCTGGTAGGAACTGGTAGTGCGTTCCACTAACGGGGAACAACAAACGAAAAAAGTTTGGATTGCCTTGAGCGAACAGGCGTCGCTCATACACTGTCCACTTTACTAAGTACAGCATGACTTCACCTTTTTTATGGTTATGTTTATGTTAGAGAAAAATCATGGTCTGCTGTAACTGCTGTAAGGACATATGATATTTATTAACATTTAACCAAAGTGGTTTTATTTGGGGTGGCTGTGGCTCGGAGGTAGAGCGGGTTGTCCACTAATCAGAAGATTGACGGTTCGATCCCGGTTCGATCCCCTCCAGTCTGCATGTCGAAGTGTCCTTGGGCAAGATACTGAACCCCAAATTGCTCCCAAAGGCTGTGCCATCGGTGTGTGAATGTGTATGAATGGTTAGCTCTTCAAACTCATGAGCAGTTGGCACCTTGCATGGCAGCCAATGCCATCAGTGAATGTGTGTGAATGGGTGAATGAGATATGTCCTGTAAAGCGCTTTGAGTGGTCGGAAGACTAGAAAGGCGCTATATAAGTACAGTCCATTTACCATTTACCTACACCTGTTACTGTTTTGGGTTTGTTTCTGTGTTTCCTGTTTTATTTTGTAGTTCCACCTTGTCTGTCTTGTCTTATTCTACTTCCTGTTTAGTTTGCCACCTTTTTTGATTGGGCACCACCCCCTGATTTGTTTCACCTGTCCTTGCGTCCTGTCCCTAGTCTTGCCTGTCTATTTAGTTCCTGTGTTTCCTTTGTTTCCTTGTCTGTCCGTTGTTTGTTTGTTTGTTTGTTTCCCTGTGTTCTCTCTGTGTTCTCTCGGTATTCTTTATTCTAGGTGTTCTCTCTGTGTTCTGTGTGTCCTAGCGTTTCTTCTAGTGTCTCATGATTACTGGTTTTTGTGTCTTTTCTCTTTTTGACCCTGCTTTTGCCCTTTTGTGTTTTTTGCCTGGTTTTCTAGCCACCTTTTGGTTAATCTGTTTTTTGTGTCCTTTGGTTTTGCTCCTGTTTCTTTGTGTTTAGCTCTTGTGCACCCTCTCCAGCCTGTAATTGGGTCCTGTCCTGAAACCCCCCTCGCTCCCACATGACAGAACGGACAGACCACTCTTGGACCCAGCGGGATTTTCCATGTGGCCAAACATGGACCCGGTGTCCTCATGGCACTTGGAGCGCCAGCCACCACCACTGACTACCACCTTTTCCCATTCCGACCGGAGTCTCAGAGATGGTTTCAGCGTCTATCTGCTGTTCTGTCTGCGGGCCAGCCGACTCCTGGTACCCCTGCTTTTTTCCCATCTGTGGCCTGGTCGACTCCTGCCCCTGTTCTTCTTCCGTCGGCGGCCCAGCCGACTCCTGCTCTTCCGTGGGTGGCCCGGCCGACTCCTGCTCTTCCGTCAGCGGCCCAGCCGACTCCTGCTCTTCCGTGGGTGGCCCAGCCGACTCCTACTCTTCCGTCGGTGTCCTGGCCAAAACTAGTCCCTGCCCCTCAGTTGGAGGCCTGGCCAACTCCTGCTCTTCCGTTGGCGGTCCAGCCGACTCCAGCGGCTCCTGCTCTTCCGTGGCCTCCAGAGGGGCGCTGCCTTCGTCTCTGTCGGCCTCCAGAGGGTCACCGCCTTCGTGTCCGCCGGCCTCCAGAGGGGCGCCTCTGCTGCCCCTGAGCCCCCTGTCCCCGAACCCCTCCTCCAGACCCCCTCCACCCACCCAGTTTATCTTGGACTTTTCATGGACCTGTCTTTGTTTGACGGACGTCTCGGAGTGGTCCCTTGAAGAGGGGGTTCTGTTACTGTTTTGAGTTTGTTTCTGTGACTCCCACTCTCACTCCCACGTGACAACCAAGAGTGTATCAAATGTTCATGTTGCTGAAATTAAAACTCTTGAATTCCTGAACATGTTCTTTTCAGGAGAGGAAACTCTGCACAGTTAGAGACATGGTAGGCTCAGCATGATGCTAATTACACCCGAGGACTTCTTTACTGTGGCTTGAGAATAAATCTGGAACAAATTAAACCATCAAATGACACGTACCAATTACAAAGTTACAAAGTAAAAATCTGTTCACATGGTCAATACCAATGAGCTGGGTATTTTAAATGATGCCAGTTCGACTCAATCAGCGACTGTTTTAATTGGTAGCATGTTTATGCTTTATGCATGTGCATGTGTGAGTCAGCGTGTGTCTGAGGGTTGTTCTGGCCTCTTTAAATGCTGAGGTCATTGTGACACTTAACTCCCATGTTAAATGACCGAAGGAGTTAATTTGAGGGTAAGTGGGGAAGGATAAGGGACAGGAGGACTGAAGGTGGGAGCTGGTGGGTGGGTTTCTGCCAAAACTGTTTTATTTTGCAAAGAAACATTTATGGTGCTGGAAACTGTGACGGTAAAACTCATTAGAGACAAAGACAAAAAATAATGCCATTCAGATAGAAAGATAGAAAACAAGAAGTTTGGAGAAAACGAAAAAAAAACTCAGCTTGAAAGAAAAACATTTGCAAAATATATATAAATATATATAAAAAACTTGATGAAAAAGAAGATGAAATGCTTTTCAGTGCAGCATTTAAGCAAGTTAAAGTTACCAATGACAACAATGGGCTATTTGTTGCAAAGAGAAAAAAAATGAATGCAATGTTTTATGAAAGGGAACCAATGTGGCCATATAAAAGAATATCACAAACCTTAAGAGACATATTGGGCTTCACCACAAAAAAACTAGGATAGGTTAACACAATGCTTGTTTTTTTTTTACAATATATTAAGCTAAGTAGTGAGGTGGGGGTGTTACATTATGTAGCCTGTTTTGTTCATATGACAATTCATGGTCATGCAGGTAGAGCTTGTTGTCCATAAATCAGATGATTGGTGGTTCTAATGGTGTAAATGAAAGGTCAAAAAGAGGAAAAGACATTTATTAGATTTAGCTTAGTGTGGACAGCGTTCTTTGCAGTTGTGCTAATCAATACTTTTATATGGCTGATGGGATGGCAATGTTGATTGGTTGATTCATCTTCCACTATAGTCCAGACTGTAATATCTAAATGTATAAAGTATGGAATAGATTTCCATGCAAATTAGTACAGACATTTACGTTCCCCCTCAGGGTTTAATCCCCAGCTCCTCCAGGTAGGATTTATTCACTTTGCTCCATTGAACACTTAAAACTCTGGAAAGAACAGATGAATCCATTGGTTTCTAGTGATTGTTAATGGATCATCAAAACCCCCTCACAGAAATCAGTTATGCCTTGATTCCACTGTGCACAGCTCTGTGACATTGCAGCAACTATGCTGCTTCATGCCCCACCAGGAGCCTTTCAGAAGCAGAGCGTTTTCCACCCCAAACTTTGCTAATTTGCTCAGATTTGTTACGTTTTCCTTGGTTTACAAAGGGCAAAGTAGGCTAGGTAGTTAAATTGTTTGCCCTTTGTCTGTTTCTACAATCATGTGTCTACACAGGGAGTTTTATTTTGAAAATTGACCTGGATCCTTTATGCCATTTCTGTGTCTGACTTCCAATGAGTTCAATTTGCATCTGCAGATAAAGAATGCTATATAGTATTAGGCCTGCATTCTAATGTTCAAAATGTTTCAAATTTCCACTAAACAGAAATACCAGCTTCCACTTAACATTGCCACGATGTAAATGTGAGTATAGTTATCGTAGTCTTGTTTATGCAGAACAATTTGGAGAAAACATCAACATGTTTGCAAGCGTATCAGAAAACTTACTACAGTTACATACTAATAACTGTCACCTTTCCTGCTTGTGCTCAAACTAGTAAAATTGTTTATGTCATTCAGATGGAAACCTCAGATGGTTGCATGTTTTTTGGGCAAAACGTTCCACATAATTTGCATCTGATTTACAACGTATCATCTTCCAAATATTATTAGAGAGAATTAGAGTGGGCACATTTCACATTTATGGAAGTTTTGTTCTTCCTTTAGGTTTGCTAAATTGCTAAATTAAATCAATTATATAAAAAATGTAAATAATTAGTTTTTATTATTTTCTTTTTATTATTCATTAAAATCTGTTTATTTTGGGACCCTAGCAATTTAACAAAGAAGCACACTAGAGAGGACGGATTGAATAAAGGAACAATGTCCACAAGTGTGAAATATCTATCTGGAAATATGGTTTTAGAAAAAATGTTCAAAAGTGCATGTTCAAAAATTTTATTAGTAAATATTATTGAAATTTTAGATTGATCCTACTCTCATTTACTTTTTGGACATGTGTGGTATTTTCTTTATTTTTAGTATAGCATAGTGTAGTGTAGTGTGTCGTGTAGTGTAGTATAGTATAGTATAGTACAGTGTAGTGTAGTGTAGTGTAGTGTAGTGTAGTGTAGGATAGTGTAGTATAGTATAGTGTAGTGTAGTGTAGTCTAGTGTAGTGTAGTGTAGTATAGTGTAGTATAGTATAGTATAGTATAGTGTAGTATAGTATAGTGTAGTGTAGTGTAGTGTAGTGTAGTATAGTATAGTGTAGTATAGTGTAGTGTAGTATAGTATAGTGTTGTGTAGTCTAGTGTAGTATAGTGTAGTGTAGTGTAGTGTAGTATAGTGTTGTGTCGTGTAGTGTAGTGTAGTGTAGTGTAGTGTAGTATAGTATAGTGTTGTGTAGGCTAGTGTAGTGTAGTCTAGTGTCGTGTCGTGTCGTGTTGTGTAGTGTAGTCTAGTGTAGTCTAGTGTAGTGTAGTGTAGTATAGTGTCATGTCGTGTAGTCTAGTGTAGTGTAGTGTATTGTAGTGTAGTGTAGTGTCGTGTAGTCTAGTGTAGTGTAGTGTAGTCTAGTGTAGTGTAGTATAGTATAGTGTCGTATCGTGTAGTGTAGTGTAGTGTCGTGTGTTGTCGTGTCGTGTAGTGTAGTATAGTGTCGTGTAGTGTAGTGTAGTGTAGTATAGTGTTGTGTAGTGTAGTGTAGTGTAGTGTAGTGTAGTATAGTGTTGTGTAGTCTAGTGTAGTGTAGTGTAGTGTAGTATAGTATAGTGTAGTGTAGTGCAGTATAGTGTTGTGTAGTATAGTGTAGTGTAGTGTAGTGTAGTCTAGTGTAGTGTAGTGCAGTATAGTGTTGTGTAGTGTAGTGTAGTGTAGTGTAGTGTAGTCTAGTGTAGTATAGTGTAGTATAGTGTACTAGGTTGCCAGAGTGGGTGTTTGTGCCCAGGTCAGGTCTGAGCTGGTAGCTTGGGTATGCCAGTGGGCCTGACAGGCTGCCTCCAGGTTCTCTCTAATAGGTGCTAATTGCATTCCATCATTGCTGGTCAGTAGCCAGAGGGAATGTGGCTGTTATTATGGTGGAGCCCTGGAGCCCTGAGCCATCAGCAAATTCTTTTGGACCCAGTCAAAACACTCCGCCTACAACCACAAAGGTGTGAGGCGCGCTGCTCAGAGCCCCAAGGCAAGGCTTTCAGATCTGTGTATAAGTAGAGATAGTTTGTGTGTGCAGGGAGATCCTAAATAATATGTATATATATATATACATCTCTCTCTCTCTCTCTCCCTCTCTCTCTCACCATCACCACCACCATCTGTAAACATACATGTCTGTCATACATGTACATTAATGCATCTTACTAACTAAACTTCTTCCCCGGAGTTTCTGTGCTCTTTCGTCCAGCAGGTTCTCGTGGATCGTGACTGCTGCTGTGGTCCTGCATGACGTCCACTACATATATTATTACTGTCATTAATGTTACCAGATCTCCATTACAGTTTATAGTAACTTAGTTAATGATTTGCTGCTGCTGTGCATCTGTGTCTCTCTATCTCTATCACAGGTTCCACTGCTACTGTAATCATTTTATCATTCATTGTAATCCAATGTCATTTTTCATTGTAATTACACAAAATGTTTCTGCTGACTTGTTGACTGTACACGTGACATCTATTGCACGTCTGTCCGTCCTGGGAGAGGGATCCCTCCTCTGTGGCTCTTCCTGAGGTTTCTTCCACTTTTTTCCCTGTTAAAAGGATTTTTTGTGGGCAAGTTTTTCCTCACTCGAACCGAGGGTCTAAGGACAGAGGGTGTCACTCCCTGTACAGATTGTGAAGCCCTCCGAGGCAAAATGTATTTTGGGACTTTGGGCTATACAAATAAAATTTGATTGATTGATTGATTGATATATAAATATATATACATATATATATATATATCCTAAATATATGTGACATGTATATATTTCACATGTTTTGACCAATAAAAACAGCCATATAAAAACAACACTACATATAGCAAGGTTTCTCAATATCTGGCGTGTTGAAGGCGTGTTCCAGCCAGCTCTGTGGAGTTCTCCAGCACTTCTTCAACCTGAGTCTACACCTTCAGAGAGTGCCAGTGCTCTGGAAAACATCCTGCCTGGTCCCACCGCCCAAAAAAGGATGTCCTGTTGTCCTGTTGGCTACAGGCAGTTAGCACTGACCTCTCACATCGTGAAGGTCATGGAGAGACTGGTCCTGGCACACCTCAGACCGCTGGTGTGCCCATCGCAAGACTCCCTGCAGTTCGCATATCAGCTCCATGTTGCAGAAGGCTTACTCCTCCCTGGACAGACCCAACACCTCAGTCCGGATCATGTTCTTCGACTTCTCCAGCGCCTTCAACACCATCCAGCCCAGACTGCTGAAGGCCAAAATGGAGAACACGCAGGTGGGTGCTCCCCTCGTCACTTGGGTCGATGACTATCTGACGGGCAGACCGCAGTTTGTGAGATTACAGAACTGTGTCTGATCGTCTGATCAGTAACATCGGGGCCCCCCAGGGAACTGTCCTGTCCCCCTTCCTCTTCACCACATACACTGCTGACTTTCAGCACTGCACTGAGTCGTGTCATCTGCAGAAATTCTCTGATGACACGGCCATTGTGGGGTGTGTTGAGGGCGGGAGGGAGGCTGAGTACAGGGACCTGGTCGACCGCTTTGTGAAGTGGTGTGGGGAGAACCACCTGCAGCTGAACGTGGCAAAGACGGAGGAGATGGTGGTGGACTTCAGGAGGAACAAGCCCCTGCCCTCTCGTGTCAACATCGGTGGGACGGATGTGGATATAGTGTCATCATGGCCAATGCCTCTCACCCCCTCCACAAAACACTGGACAAGCTAAAGAGCAGCTTCAGCAACAGACTCATCCAACCCCGCTGCTCTAAGGAACGATACAGAAAATCGTTCTTCCCTAAGACTCTATAACTCATCTACCTCTGTCAGAGCCACTGTTACAGAACTGGACTAAACCTACCTGTCACCTTTATTGTGGAGTGGTGTGTACCCCAACACTCCACTCCACAATACTGGAAGATATACTTCATATCATGTGATATGTGTTAATATTAACCATATTTATACAATATTCTTGTCTTTTTGCACATTCTACTTACATATTTATATTCATAATGTATTATTTATAGTATGTATATCTTGCATAGTCACGTATTTATTATGTATATATTATACATATACTATACATCATATCATATCACCATATATTGAAACCATTCAGTACTATTATGATCATCTTGCCACTGCACCTTATCTACCTATTTATCTTGTGTTTTTTAAGTGTCCTTGTCTCATTCTGTGTGTTATTTTTATTTTTTTCTACCTCAGTATTTTATTCTATTGTATTTTTATTGTATTTCAAATATACCAGACTGCTATCTATCTATCTATCTATCTATCTATCTATCTATCTATCTGTCTGTGATTAAATTTGAATTCTTATTAACAATATTAGGAAGAATCTATATTGTTTTTGAATTGAAAATGTTTTATAAATAATACTGTTTTAATGACCTTTTAATATACAATGAAATAGCATTTCATACTGAAGCAGATGACAATATTACAAAAACAATAACAAAGAAACTGTCATCAATATTACTTAAATTGCATACATTAATTCACTATAAAGGGACATTCTGAGCATGTTTTTGAACAATTATTACTTCTCCATACCTCTGAAACTAAACAAAGCAATGGTACGGAGATTCATTAATGAGAGCCTTTAAACTATCCAAACTATAAATGGAACAATACAATTTGCATGGCAATGGCATCTTATTGGTAATAAAATCATTTCGAAATCAGACATTAGATTTATGAAGTGATTCTACTCCTGCTTTTTATAACATCCCAAACATTTAACCCCCTTATTCCATAACTTTACATATCATTTACCCAGTACTTACAGTACATGAATGTATTTGTACGTACTGTACTGGTACAGCATCAACACAAAAAATGACACTGTAACTTAGGAGTATTTAAGTTGTACGTTGCTTGCATCAACATTCCTGTGATTTAGGCATTGGTTTGAGTGAATCACAGAGCAGAGAGAACAGTATGACAATAGAGAGAGGAGAGGCACGGAAGGGCAGGATCTTGTGCAAAAACACAGACCAGTCTGATTAGTGTGTCTCGGGTTAGATTTTCCACCAGCTGGCCAAGTGGTCATTTTGTGAGCCCTGCCCACTGAAGACAGTGAATAAAGACCATCACACACACAGTATGGACAAAGAATGATGCTTGGATCCAGTGAAATATTAGCAGTGTTAATATTATTTCACAACTGATCTATGGTCAGTGGGATACTTGAAGGGCCTATCATTCTATGTGTGTGCGTGTGTGTGTGATGAAGTTATAGTGGAGAGGTGGGCTGAGCCCGCATTCAGTGTCCCCCTGTGAAAACAGTGAAGGGAAGCTGGCTGTGTTGGTTCACGTCACCATCCGTGTCTTTCTCTCTCTGTACTCCCACAAGGTCAACGTATGCCAACAACCAGAGAGGAAGAAAATGAACTCTCTTATCCTTCCTGTCTTTCCTCAGCTCATTTATCTGCTTCCCAGTATTGTTACAGCAGATGAGTAACACACACACACACACACGGCAAATGGGAGTGTTTTATTTAAAGGTTACATGACTATGGTTATTTATTCGAAGTGACGCTGGGTGATTCTTGTTGAACTGCTCTGATGTCATATCCTGTTTGCTAGACAGGAGCTGAATTCTGAATATTCACTTTTAATTTTAACAACTGCAATAGGTTTATGAAAACATGACAGAGCGCTGTGAAAGAATATGATCTAGATAGATAGATTAATGCAATATTTGAGATATTGATATTAATATGAATTTCTTCCCATTCAGGGTTCTGACATCTTCCTAAACATCAAATTCAATATTCAGGGAAACAACACAACAGAGTCATTACTGGGGTCAAGGGTCATTACTGTTACAACACTGAGAATATTTATTATGAAAACTGACTGTCTCACAGACATTTAATTTAAAAAGAAAGAGAGGATTGAAAGTTCTGCTCAAATTGATGTTCACTTAACAAGGAGAGTACAAAACAAATCTGAGATCAACTCAGTCTACAAGTCAGTCCTTCAGGGCTCATTAGCTTGATTAATAAGAGCAAAATTTGATTTGTGCACAAGGGAGGACAGAATAGGAAGTGTAACACATTATAAAAGCAGAGTTGTACAACTACATTTGAGCCAGTAATACAGATTCAGATTCAGACTGAGATGATCAAAGTTGCTTTCACTTCTGGCAATCTAAATCCCCTGAGCACAACTAATTGACCATTCATTCGTTCATATAGACAAGCCACAGAGGCCAGATCCTTCAGGACTGCATCATGTAATGACAAGTGTAAATCCTCCATTCTCCTTGGCCAAGCTTCAATAAACGTTTCAGCCTTTCTATTTTTTAGAAAATAAAAAATATACTGGAAGATGGTGGTTGCTGCAGCAACTGCTTAACAACCATCCAAAACACTATTGCAACTGCTTCAACAACACCCTTGCAATCATCCATCTTGGAAACTGAGAAGTACAAGAACACAACATGCCTCTTATTTCCTCTTGTCTTGGAGGCATCAGCATGAACAGTAATTAATAATTAACCTCAGCTAGCCAACTTGAGAAACATATTTCTGCATATTTAATTTATTACGGCAAAGTTAAACAATGCACAGCAGTAAAATAACTTACTTAAATAACTATCCCATTGGTTTATTAAACTTACCATGACAGTTGATCTCTGGCTCACTCCAGACCAGGGACCAGGGTGGAGAGTAAAGAGACACAATGGCGTTGTGAAAAGAAAGTTCATGACCACCCTGCGGTTGAAAAAGAGAGAGAGAAATGGAGACAGAGAACATGACCACATTATATTTCTATTTACATTTTACACAGCTTGCCAAGTCTTTTGGTTTGTACCAACTGTATAGTAAATGCATATGCAACTGCATACTGTATTTTATGCTTGTATGCTTTATTGTTTAGCCTAAATGTTCAGTTATTGTGGGCTGTGGATTTTATGTAACTCTAATCACATTACTTTATTAATTGCGCTTTCTAAAAAGCATTTGCAGTATATAATCCATGACAATTAAAAATGGCACCATGACAAATATTTCTACACACAGCTACAAGTTAGTCAGTAGGTCAGACCTAGGGTCAGTAGCCATTAGCCATATGTATTTTAGCTCAGCTCATGTCCACCAAAGGTTTGAAGTTTTTATCAAAAGGTTCTTCAAAGTACCAAACATGCCACATGGTGTGACTTTAGTTCTTGCATTCAGTTCTCCAAAGAAGGTTTGTGAGCATAAAAAGGTTCTCCTGAGCACTCACTATTCAGCAGAGTGGACTGCGAGCCAGACACATGTTGGATGTGTTTTTCCAAAAGTTGATTCTGGTTCAACTTGTCCGCTGTGGGCCACTCTGTTTTTCTTGGCATACACTGTGATCCGCACCTACCATCCCTGCCTAGATGTACTAACTCTGTTCAAATGAATGGGAAAACCCGCATTTTTGCCATAGTGCCTGATTTGGTCTTAATCAGCTCTTAGTCTGGCATGGATCCGAGCCCTCTTACCACATATTCTGCATTAACTCCCATGCTTCCTCAGGCAGTTCAAGCAGGTAACAGCAAAGGGGTTGGGGGTGGTGAATAACAGTCTCTGCTGTTTTCTCATTCTCCTCTACATCCCAGCACCTGCTGATTCAGTGGGGTGCAGCAGCATGGAACCAGAGCTCAGTAGTGACTGCACTGTTATTCAAGTCAAAGTGAAAGGATTCACCTTACTGTTATTGCTATCTCTCTGAACACTGCCGGGAGGGAGATAACAAAGCTCTCAGGCGGGGCTGATGGCTGTCTCCATCAATAAACAATCTCTGATCTTTGTTGAACTTGGTTGTTTGAGCAGATGTGTCAAGTCAAATAAATAGAAGGGAGAGTCCATTAAATCCAGATCTTCTCTCTGAGGGAGACAACAGATGCTGAACTGCAAAATAGGAAACATGTTTTTTTGTAATGGTTTAAAGGTGTTAACATCAGAGGTAGGAAGTATTTAACTCAAGTACATTTGTTAAGTAGCCGTGTTTTTCCTTTTACCCGCTGCATATTTTCCCAACATTATTTTAGAGGAAATTACTGTACTTTCTGCATACTAAAGGATAATTCTGTTTTATTTATAACTTCAGTCTTATTTTATTAGTTTTGTTATAATGACCTAGAACTTGCCAAAGTAATTGCTCAGATCTTGGAGTGAAGTCTTGTCTAGAAACACAACCACTCATAAACAGACCAACAGTTTATCCAGATTATCTAACACTCCTTCATTGCACAGGAAAGGTGTGTGCAGACATATACTTTAAGTACAGGATGTCAAAGATAAAGCAGGAAATGGTCTGTAAATTATGATGGATGTTTACAATGAACAGTCTGGGTGATAATTTCACTTTTCTCTTACAAATACGTTTGTTTACAACCTTACAACAGCTTCTGTTTCTTGAACTGTCAGGCTTCTTTTGAATTCAAGTCATAACAGGGGTTATATTATGACACTTTCTAATAGAGCAGGTCTAGATCATACTCTTTACATATATACATACACTTTATAATATTAATTACAGAGAACAAAAAATACCACCATGAGCAATACTGTGTCAATGTGACAATGGCAAAGTAAAACTTTAAGAAAATCTTTAAGAGGCAGAACCCACTCATGGCCATGGCCATGGCCTGTTGTCTTCAGAGACGGAGAGAATAAAGGCCATTTACTTAGATGCTTTTAGCCAGATTTCATGGTCTTTATCAGTGAATAAAGTATACTCAGTTGTCATGTAGATGATTTTGTCATGATGTGTCATGTTCTCATTCTGTGTTCAGAAACGTTTTTTTCTTACACCATCAGATGTACAAGAACCTGGTGCCACAGAAAACAACCAAGAGTCTCTATCATGCTAGCGTCTCTGTGAGGCTGTTCATAAGCAAAGCTGTACTGACTTTCTCAGCTGATGTTAAAGTTTTGCAGTCAGTAGGTCTCATCCTTTGGGAGACCACGACTGTCTGTACACATTTCTGTTTACAGTTTTTCTCAGTCGCTTTGGTGCATTTCTCACATCACTATTAACATTTGCACAACAGTTAGTTTAACCTCCACAACATTTAGTCATTTGTGCACATCATAGTAGCAGTTTCTCATTCCTTCAAACAAATTGCAAATGCTTTTGGACATGCATCAATTGCTTTCATACAACTCTCTGCTGTTTTATAACATTATCATTTGCTTATGTCATGTCAGTCAAAATTAACTATACTTGTGAATGCTGAATAGTCATTCCATATAAAACTAATAGTCCTCATTTCATTGCTTGAGTCATTACATACAAAAATGTTGAACTAGTTGTCAAAATCTGTCAAGCAAATTTTATACATTTTTTAAAATCTTTTTTTTTTCCTGAAAATGTCTCCTAAATTGAACAATTTCTCTCAGGTGAACCTCAGCTTTCACTGATGACAAGGGGTGTGTGAAGCATTAGTCGCAACTAATGATAAGCCACTTCTCTACAATCACTCAGAGCTGAATCCCATAAACCCCCCACTTTACAAGCATATATGAACCAAGCAGGACATAGTGTGTAAATGGTAAATGGACTGTACTTATATGGCGCCTTTCTAGTCTTCTGACCACTCACAGCGCTTTACAGGACATATCTCATTCACCCATTCACACACATTCACACACCGATGGCATAGCCTTCGGGAGCAATTTGGGGTTCAGTATCTTGCCCAAGGACACTTCGACATGCAGACTGGAGGGGATCGAACCGCCGATCTTCTGATTAGTGGACGACCCGCTCTACCTCCAAGCCACAGCCGCCCCATTGTGTACCATTTCTACAATACTGTGACACAGAAATGGAAGGTCAGCCTCGTGGAAGAGGGGTGAGGGTGCGGGGAGGAAGGGGAAGGGGACAAAACACACCTGCACACACAACATCTGCTGACTTTTTTAGACACTCTTTACAGGGACATAATCCCTGAGAATGAGAGGGGTCTAACTGGAGACCATCTGAACAAGTATGTTGTTGTTTGGGATAATGTGCGTTTTCACCACTCAGATGTCGTCAGACAGTGGTTTGCAGCACATGATAGGATGCTGGTGGAATATCTCCCTCCCTACTCACCATTCCTAAATCCAGTAGAGGAGTTTTTTTCTTCCTGGAGGTGGAAGGTATATGACCGGCATCCACATACCCAAATGGCCCTGCTATGGATGCAGCATGTGATGACATCACAGCAGAGTCCTGCAGAGGGTGGATTCGCCACTCGAGGAGATACTTTCCTCGCTGCATTGCAAGAGATGATATTCGCTGTGATGTAGATGAAACTATGTGGCCAGACACAGAGGAACGTCTGGATGTGCATGAATGATTTACAGTACTATGTATGCTGTATGTTCAGTTCCAATATATACTGCAATGTTGTTCACAGTTGTGCACAGCTCTACCCAAAGGGAGTTTATCTTTGTTGTAAATAAGGGTGTATTTTTTCTTTTGCACAATCAAATCAAATCAAATCAAATTTTATTTGTATAGCCCAAAGTCGCAAAATACATTTTGCCTCGGAGGGCTTTACAATCTGTACAGGGAGTGACACCCTCTGTCCTTAGACCCTCGGTTCGAGTGAGGAAAAACTTGCCCACAAAAAACCCTTTTAACAGGGAAAAAAGTGGAAGAAACCTCAGGAAGAGCCACAGAGGAGGGATCCCTCTCCCAGGACGGACAGACGTGCAATAGATGTCACGTGTACAGTCAACAAGTCAACAGAAACATTTTGTGTAATTACAATGAAAAATGACAATGGATTACAATGAATGATAAAATGATTACAGTAGCAGTGGAACCTGTGATAGAGATAGAGAGACACAGATGCACAGCAGCAGCAAATCATTAACTAAGTTACTATAAACTGTAATGGAGATCTGGTAACATTAATGACAGTAATAATATATGTAGTGGACGTCATGCAGGACCACAGCAGCAGTCACGATCCACGAGAACCTGCTGGACGAAAGAGCACAGAAACTCCGGGGAAGAAGTTTAGTTAGTAAGATGCATTAATGTACATGTATGACAGACATGTATGTTTACAGATGGTGGTGGTGATGGTGAGAGAGAGAGGGGAGAGAGAGAGAGAGAGAGAGAGAGAGAGAGAGAGAGAGAGAGGGTTTTCAGTAAAGGGAGATGTGACTGCATCTTCAACCAATACCATGCCTGGCTAGGCATAACCCTGAAAGGAGGAGTCCCCCGGCAGTATAGTCCTATAGCAGCATAACTAAGGGATGACCTGAGCCAGCCCTAACTATAAGCTCTATCAAAAAGGAAAGTCTTAAGTTTACTCTTAAAAGTGTTGACCGTGTCTGCCTCCCGAACCCAAAATGGTAGTTTGTTCCACAGAAGAGGAGCTTGATAGCTGAAAGCTCTGGCTCCCAATCTACTTTTGGAAACTATAGGAACTACAAGGAACCCAGCATTCTGAGAGCGCAGTGTTCTAGAGGGGTAGTAAGGTACTATGAGCTCTTTTAGATATGATGGTGCCTGACCATGAAGAGCTTTGTATGTAAGGAGAAGAATTTTAAATTCTATTCTAGATTTAACAGGTAGCCAATGCAAGGAAGCCAAAATGGGAGAGATGTGATCTCTGATCTTGGTTCCTGTCAGAACACGTGCAGCAGCATTCTGAATTAGCTGCAAAGTCCTAAGAGACTTATTGGAGCAGCCTGATAACAATGAGTTACAATAGTCCAGCCTAGAAGTAACAAATGCGTGGACTAGTTTTTCTGCATCTGCTTGAGATACAATGCGTCTGATTTTGGCAATGTTACGTAAATGGAAGAATGCAGTCCTTGAAATTTGTTTTATGTGGACATTAAAGGACAAATCCTGATCAAAAACAACTCCAAGATTCTTTACGGTGGAGCTGGAGGCCAGGGTGATTCCATCTAAGGTAACTAAGTCTCTAGAGAGAGAGTCTCTGATGTTTTTGGGTCCAATTACAAGAACTTCAGTTTTGTCTGAATTTAACATCAGAAAATTGAAGGTCATCCAACTTTTTATATCTTTAAGGCATGCTTGGAGTTTAGTTAATTGATTGGTTTCATCAGGCTTGATCGATAAATATAATTGGGTGTCGTCGGCATAACAATGAAAATTAACGGAGTGATTCCTAATAATGTTCCCTAGAGGAAGCATATATAAACTGAATAGAAGTGGTCCGAGTACAGAACCTTGTGGGACTCCATGACAAACTTTGGTATGCATGGAGGATTCATCATTGACAAGAACAAACTGAGAACGATCTAAAAAATAAGACTTAAACCAGCTTAGGGCGGTTCCTTTGATGCCAATTTGATGTTCCAGTCTCTGTAAAAGAATTTGATGGTCAATGGTGTCAAATGCGGCACTAAGATCTAACAGGACAAGTACAGAGATGAGTCCTTTGTCTGATGCCATTAGGAGGTCGTTTGTAACTTTGACTAGTGCGGTCTCTGTGCTATGATGCACTCTAAATCCTGACTGAAAATCCTCATATAAACTGTTCTTATGGAGAATGTCGCACAGCTGATTGGCTACAGCTTTCTCAAGTATCTTAGAGAGAAAGGGAAGGTTTGATATCGGTCTGTAATTGGCTAAAACCTCTGGATCTAGAGTGGGCTTTTTAAGAAGAGGTTTAATTACAGCTACTTTAAAGGACTGTGGTACATATCCTGATAATAAAGACAGATTAATCATATCCAATAAAGAAGGGCTAACTAGAGGTAAAACATCCTTGAGCAGCCTGGTTGGGATGGGATCTAAGAGACAGGTTGACGACTTAGATGAAGAAATTATTGAAGTTATTTGATGAAGGTCGATGGGAGAAAAACAGTCTAAATATATATCAGGTTTTACAGCTGTTTCCAAACTTGCTGTATCAGAATGCAGATCAGTGCCTGTTGAGGGCAAGAGGTGATGAATTCTGTCTCTAATAGTTATAATTTTATCATTAAAGAAGCTCATGAAGTCATTGCTACTTAGACCTAAAGGAATGGATGGCTCAATAGAGCTGTGGCTCTCTGTTAGCCTGGCTACAGTGCTGAAGAGAAACCTGGGGTTGTTCTTATTTTCCTCTATTAATGAAGAGTAGTAGGCTGCTCTGGCACTACGGAGAGCCTTCCTGTATGTTTTAAGATTATCTTGCCAGGCTAAACGAGATTCTTCCAGTTTAGTGGCACGCCATTTGTGTTCAGATTTACGTGCCTCTTGCTTTAAGTTGCGAGTCTGCTGGCTATACCATGGTGCTAACCTCCTTTGTTTAATTATCTTCTTTTTCAGAGGTGCAATAGAGTCTAGAGTTGTTCGTAATGAGCCTGTAGTACTATCAACAAGATGATCTATTTGTGAGGGGCTAAAGGAAGCAGACAAGTCCTCTGCTACATTGAGACAAGTCATTGAATTCAATACTGAGGGAATCACTTCCTTAAATTTGGCTACAGCACTATCAGATAAACATCTGCTGTAGGAGTTTCTGCAGAAAGGCTTATAGTCCAGTAATATGAACTCAAAGGTTATTAAAAAATGGTCTGACAGAAGAGGATTCTGTGGAAAGACTATTAGATGATCAATTTCAATGCCATATGAGAGAACAAGATCAAGAGTGTGGTTCAGACAATGAGTCGGTTTATTTACACTCTGACAGAAGCCAATTGAATCTAACAAAGAGATAAACGCAGTACTAAGACTATCATTGTGGTTGTTCACATGAATATTAAAATCACCTACAATAATTACTTTATCTGTTTTAAGGATCAAGCCTGATGCAAATTCTGCAAATTCAGATAAAAATTCAGAGTAAGGACCAGGAGCACGATATACTATAACAAATAGAATTGGCTGTAATGTTTTCCAGGTTGGGTGAGCGCAGCTAAGAACAAGACTTTCAAATGAATTATAATTTAGTTTAGGTTTAGGATTTATTAATAGACTTGAGTCAAATATGGCTCCAACTCCACCACCTCGACCAGTACTTCGAGGAATATGAGTATTACAATGACTGGGAGGAGTGGATTCATTTAAACTAACATATTCATCCTCCTGCAGCCAGGTTTCAGTAAGACAAAATAGATCAATATCATAATCAGATATTAATTCATTGACTAAAACAGCTTTAGAGGACAAAGACCTGATATTCAAGACTCCACATTTAATTATCTTATTTTGGACTGCTGGGGATGTTGTTTTAATTTTTATTAGGTTTTTATGATGAGCTCCTCCTCTGTTTGTTTTATCTTTAAATAATGTAGGTGGACGGGGGACAGACACAGTCTCTATACTAAAGGATTGGGTGGGTGGCTGCCCTAATGGAGGCGCAGAGAAGTGTGTAAGACTGCAGCTCTGCTTCCTGGTCTCAACTCTGGGTTGTCACGGTTTTGGTCGACTAATAAACTTGGCCATGTTTCTAGATATGAGAGCTGCTCCATCCAAAGTGGGATGGATGCCGTCTCTCCTAATCAGACCAGGTTTTCCCCAGAAAGGTGTCCAATTGTCTATGAAGCCCACATCGTTTGCTGGACACCACCTCGACAGCCAGCGGTGGAATGACGACATGCGGTTATAGTCATCACTGGTCACATTGGGTAGGGGTCCAGAGAAAACTACGGAGTCCGACATCGTTTTGGCGTATGCACACACCGATGAAACATTAATTTTAGTGACCTCCGATTGGCGTAACCGGGTGTCATTACCGCCGACGTGAATAACAATCTTACTGTATTTACGTTTATCCTTAGCCAGCAGTTTTAAATTAGATTCGATGTCGCCTGCTCTGGCCCCCGGGATGCATTTAACTATGGCCCCCGGTGTCGCTAACTTCACGTTTCGTAAAATGGAGCTGCCAATCACCAGAGTTGGCCTCTCAGCGGGTGTGTCGCTGAGTGGGGAATATCTGTTTGAAACGTGGAGCGGTTGGTGGTGTACCGTGGGCTTCAGTTTGGGGCTATGCGTCTTTCGGACAGTCACCCAGCCTCCCGGCTGCTCGGGAACTACCGGGGGACGGCTAGCTGAAGCTACCTTCGGTGGTACCGCACCGGCTACAGGGGACTTGCTAGCTACTGACTGTTCGGTGGTGCGGTACCGTGCCTCTAACTCACTGAGCCTTGCCTCCAAAGCTACAAATAAACTACATTTATTACAAGTACCGTTATCGCTAAAGGAGGACGAGGAGTAACTAAACATGAGGCACACAGGGCAGGAGAGAGCAGGAGAGGAGAGAGCAGGAGAGGAGAGAGAAGCCATTGCTACAGCTAGGCTAGTTAGTGTGACTAACAGAAACTGGTGAAACTTTCGGATTTAAAGTGTTACTGAAGTTCAGAGACCTGTTCGTGCTCAAACAGAACAAGTCTAAGGATAGTGTAGAGATATGTAGATAATCACGCAAAGTGTCGCAAAGTCGGCAGACTCACAATGCTGTGAACAAGTTAAAATTGCAAAGAGCATATGCAGTAAAAATGTGAAACATACATATATACATATATACAGTAATGTGTAACTTTACTGTAGTTTTCAAATCGCTGTGCAAATAGTATATAGTGCTGTCTTGAGCATTTTCAGGTAGTGTCACCAAGATCTGACTTTTTTGCATTGGAAAACATTTACAGAGTAAACTGTCATAATGAAAACATGACAAAGCCATTTGACTATCTTGTTCATAAACAATGGTGTCAGGACTTTTCATCTTGATGACACTGACACTTTCATTGACATGAATACTTGCTTCTGAGGAATGAGCTATCCATTTTGAGCAAGTGACACGCTTTTGCAGGTTATCAACTAGGTTTTGCAGTTTGTACTATTTGTATTGAGAAATGCATTAACTGTTGTGCAAATGTAAATAGTGATGTGAGAAATGCACCAAAGCGACTGAGAAAAACTGTAATCCATTCAATAGTTGTTAAAATATTTCATTGTGGAATAAAGTCATGGACCAACCAATTGACTGACAAACAGACATTATCATCAAGCTGTGCTGCTAGCATGGCTAAAAGAACAATCGTTTTCAGTATGATTGCAAACCACTAAATCCTGTATTAGGCTAATCTTCCTCTGCAATGTTGACAAAGCTGGAAGTTGGACTGTTTCAAGTGGAGATAAAAATCTGTGTTGTGTGTAGGACAAACAGAAGCAGATGGCTGTGCTGTGAGCTTGCAGTGAACTGTGGTATGCAGACATCCCTAATCAAGTTTAGAAAATGTTCCTAGATCTTACGGGAGGAGCCATGTGGTCACATACAGTATGTATGCACGGAGACGCATGCAAAACCAAACCACATCTCTCAGCCCGGCTTCTTTTATTTTGGTGTCCTGATACTTACTCAAACCAATAGACATGATCTCATAAAGTGTGTGTATGTGGTTTTGTGTTTTGCCCGTTTCATGATTGCATAAAAAGAACAGTGACTGCACAATGCTGCAGAAATCAGGCAGGAGCTACAAAAGTAGTGACAGCTGAACATAGAGAGACTTTTAAAAACAGAAGTTTCTCACACATATCTAGCCACTGAGGACACAAGACCCTCATTGAAGGTATACAGTGCCTGTCATCCCAGATTGGCATGGTGTTGAAAAAAAACATAGACAATGTGGGATAGAATCCTTTATATTTCAAACGGCACATCTTTTGTAGCCTTTACAGCAGTGGTTTAATTTACAGATCAAATCAAATCATCCACATGACGCTATTCAACCAATCAAATCTGTGCTTTAAGTATTGCGACTCAAGTCAGTGAGTGAGATACATAAAAGGGAGAAGAGACAGAGGCAGCCAGAGAATTTCTTTTTTTCATTTTTCATACTGGTGGGTTGTTATATTGACCATATAACAATGCATTGTATTTAATATCCTTATTATAGGTTTTTAAAATCTACATCATCTGCAAAGTAACTAGGAACTAAAAGTAGTATCTTATAAATGTAGTGGAGTAAAAAGTACAGAATTTCTCTCTGAGATATAGTGGTGTAGACGTATAAGAAGGAAAATGAAAAACTCCCGTAAGATTTTTAAATGTTTTTTAGATCACTACATTATCCTAGCATTATCCCAAGTATACAGAGTGGAAGTCAGTTTGTACTTGAAACAGATGTGATTAATGTGTCTGAATAGATGTGTTTGAAGCTGAAACTTGTCAGAGGGCGTTGCTGTCAAACAGAAAAAAAACAATCCAGTGTTGGTAGGTTTCATATCCATCCTGGTATTATTGTCAGTGTTGAGTATGGGATGGAGGAGAGCTTGGGAACCGTTGATGAGCTTTGTTCTCTGCCATTGTTCGTCTTCAGGATGTCCTTCAGGAATGTTTCACAGGAGGTCAGAGGAGCAGCTCTGTATTACTGTCTGGAGGGAAGCCAGCAGGGTACAACTCCTCTGATGTCCCTGGAAGGCTAACAACAAAATTAGCTACTTTTGTTCCACCGGGATACAAACTGGTCAAGTCTTTTGTGTGTGTGTGTGTGTGTGTGTGTGTGTGTGTGTGTGTGTGTGTGTGTGTGTGTGTTTGTTTGTTGGCCTTCCTAAAAAGTTGCTGGTGCCTGTTGCTTTATTTACTTACCATATTCACTTTTAGATGAGGGAGGGTGTGTAGTCCATTTACCATTTAGATTACAGTTAGATAGCACTTTCATTTGGCTTTTGAGTATTATTATTATTATTATTTATTTTATATTGTTTACTTTTATTATAATATTATTATTTCACATTGATGGATTTAAGTTTTTAAAGTATTGCTTGCTATCTAAGTATTCCCTGCTCGGACTGTCACCTGTTATGCCAACAATAAACCTTGGATCACCAAGGACTGTAAGGCCATTCTTAATGAAAAGAAGAGGGTGTTCAGAGATGGCAACCGTGAGAGGTGAGGAGAGTACAGGGGATACTCAAACTTAAAATCAGGGAGGCTAAAGACAATTATGGGAGAAAGCTGGAGAATAAACTCCAGCGAAACAACATGAGGGACGTGTGGAGTGGCATGAGAACCATCACCGGGTTCCAGAAGACTGGTAGCATGGGGCAGGAGGGAAGTATGGACCGGGCCAATGAACTGAACCTTTTTTTCAATAGGTTTGATACTACGGCCCTTGCCCCACTAGACTCTGCTGCTGGCTGCCCAACAACTACTACCACTCCACATCCCCCTACTCCTCCTCCTTACGGACCCCTTGTCTGCCCCTCACCACCTCAATTCACACCCACCTACTCCACCGTTGCTAAATCGCGTGAATCTCAACAGAGCAGATTGCACCAGACAGGAAATCCGACACAGAATCAACGTAATACACTTCCGCCCCCTTTCAAAATAAAACACAATACGCAGTTCATGTAGCCTACCACAGCTTCACATCAACATTACGTCATGACCGGTGGCACCAGGTCAGCAGTCAATCGATCAAAGGGTCTCAACATGAACGATGAGAGACTAATTGTTGAAGTGGAACAACACACAATAATTTATGACACAACAGATCCTTTTTATTATCTCTTCCACGTCGGAGAAGCAAAGTAAGCTGTTTGTTGTTGTTGTTTCCTTTATACACAGTTTATCGCGGGGTCTCTCATACATTAAGGATTTGGCTGGCTCACTATGCTGCCGTCACGCGCCTGGTGTGAATTGACGCCGAGCAGAGGACGGAGCAAAACTGCGGCGCAGCCGTTACACGGCGCTTACGTCCCCGGTGTGAATAAGGTGTTAGAAGTGCTGACACTGCTTCACACTCGGCTGTAGGCTGTATGTGACACAAGTAGTGCATCATTTCTGTAATAGAGTATCTTTTTTGATAGATGTAGAAATGGTCACACTACCCATCTAATTAGTGGATGAACCACCAGCTACTGGAAACTGCATAATGTTTAAATAGTTATGCTATGCTCACTGGGAAATGAAGTTAAATTAGTACCATTATATATAGCAGCACTAAGGTGAGGTTGGTTTGTGGTTTTGCCAATCCAGTCTGGTGTTCAAGCTTAACCCGCTGAGATTTTGTGATTTCTGGCAAATTAAAAACAGACAGGAATATGTTAGTCTGCCACACATATAGCATATTAGCCTCACAGCTGAGTAGAACAAGTTTTTAAAGGACTAATAAACAATGACAGCATCATTCCCCTTTTCAGTATACTGTAACTCTAATATAAATCTGTCCCTGACAACTGCCAAGTCATTCATTATCATATCTGTTTGCTATGTTAGCGAGGTAGCTAGCCAGCTACTAACATAGCATTAAGTATCAAGGTGTTTATTGTTTGTCCTGTTAAAGTTCCTGCATAGCACTTTTAATATAAACAAAACACATCCTGTATGCGTTTCAAATTAAAAGCCCTCTAGAGTTTAATGGGACAAAAGTCTTCATTTCTTAACAAGGCTTTTATCATGAAAAATTGTCAACATAACAACACAACTTAACATAATGGAGGTTAATGGAATTTAGTTTGTGCCGCTCACAACATTAAAAAAGACATTTCAAAATATCTATGCCTGTCAAACTAAGTACGCCAGGCCAGTTTTACTCTGAATCTTCACAGCTTCTGTCACATCAATTAGTATGCAGTGTGTTTTCCCTTTAAAAAAAAAAACTTGTCCCCATTGACCAGGTTCAAGGCTTGTCAAGTCTACCACTCACTGACACTGCAGATGTTGATTCATTTGTAGCAAAAAGTTTAATTAGAACAACGATTGTTGTATTTTTTTGGATATCCTGAGTGAATTAACCTCTCAGACAATAGGCTCCCCCACAGAGTTCAAATTACAACCATAGATGGTTGGAAACATCTGTCCTTAGTGTGGTTACCCCTGCTCTCTGTTCCTTGGTAATGAAGCCTGTCTGCACTGTTATTTGTACTCAGCAATGGCGGGGTAAACTGATGGAGCAAGGAGGGCGCAATTTGATAATGTGTGTGTGTGTGTGTGTGTGTGTGTGTGTGTGTGTGTGTGTGTGCGTGTGTGTGTGTGTGTGCAAAGGGAGTTGGGAAGGCAATTACATGAAGAAGCAACCCATGACGGCATTTACTGTTCTCATAAGCAAAGCTCAAGAGTACTGAATGTGACCATGCGACCTGAATAATGTCAACAGACACGTGCACACAAACTTCCATCAATGTATGTGTATGCAGTTGTGTATTCAAGCTAGACAGTCTTCTTTCTTGTCTGTCTCTTTATTTTCCGTCTGCAGTGAGACAGTGTCTGATCAGCTCTGTGCTGTATCATCATTCAGCTTCACAGCAGTAATTATCTCAGTTCGTGGATGTCAGTACAAACATCAAACCCTCTTTTAGTGCCTGGCTGGCTGCTGAGATCACACTGTAAATAATGATATTTCTCATTTGATATCCACACTCACTTATGTTGTGGCCAAATCTCTGTTCTTCAGTCCTAAGTGGTACTTAAATCATTGAGATAATTACTATCATCTTCTGCAGGCTTTATGGTGTGTTTAAGAGCTGAGGGTACAATAACACACATTGTGACAAGGCTAAGGTTGTTTTTCACGTCAATCCTGAAAGTGATTTCAAAAGTAAAAGTGATTGGATTAATGCCTAATCTGAATTTTGAGTAAATGTTAAAAACTCAAAGCACTCTTTTCCTCTTTTCTTTTTTCCCCCAAGGTCGTTTTTGCTTACAAAATTAGGAAGCCTCTGAAAAGACTTGCCATCTGCAGCTCAGCAAACTTATAATTAGTTCCATAATATCTAGCCTGAGCCTTTCTTGCATCTCTGTTGCATCTTCATTAGGAAGAGCTCAAACACAAGAAGGGGCAGTGAGTGAGGGAGATGTCTTCAGTCTTTTCATTTCCAGTTAATTACAACTTCAAACTCTATCACTACATGGACACTTCCTGGTTCCACTTCATGTGCATACAGTTTTCAGTATGATGGCTGCTTATTGGTGACATAGCACTCACTTTCAGTTTCAGCTTGAAATAAAGTTATTTTAATCTCTCTAAGCACTTCACATCTCATCTCAGTTTTTACTTAGGTGACTTTTATTAATTTTTTTTTTCTTTTAATACAATTCATTGTACTTTAAAGAGGGACTGCAACAATTTAGCGTGTCACTTTTACACACAGTTCAGGTATGAGTGACAGACTGAATAGAGAATGGAATCACGACTTTTCTGTTTCTTTCTTTCTTTCTTTGTATTAAACCAAAGCTGAAATAACCAGATTTTTCCTAACTTGACAAAGCTCCTTCAGAGCTACAGAAAACATTGTTGTCTGTTATTTGTTTAAACCTGTGACCGATAACAAACCATAACTATAATATACACTCAGATTATTGTTAGGCACAACCAAATGAAACTAATATACAGCACTAAATCTGACCTTCATTAAGGTTATATCGTTGAGTTTTAGCTGTTTTAGAGGTGTTGATTAACTCATACACTTGTTAGATTAGAAAGGGAATTGGAAATAAAAACATGTTTCTAATATAAGCCTGTTTTGAATAAAGGCCTGCTACCATCTGTAGTTGAGGTAAATAAAGAGTCCAGCCGCTATTTGTAGAAAAATTGTTAAAGTAAAAGCATCCAAAAGAATTTGAAATCCAGGCTGGGAGCTGCTGTTTCAAACACCACTGACAGCCACTGAATTCATTTATAAAACAAAGTATTCACGTACATTCAACTTGCAGCAAAGATGGAAATCCAGCACAAACCTCGAATGTACCCATCATATCAATCATTTTGAGTGTAAGAAGTCAGAAATCATAGAGCAGACATCCAAAAAGCTTCTGTGTATGATCTCCTTTAGCTGCTGCTTCCACACCCAGATGTCAGAGCCCCTCCCCATGAAGCAGAGAGTGGGCTACACGTAGACCTGGACCCCCCCTGAACCTCCTATCACAACAATAATAGGAGGTGTTCACTCCAAACACATGGAACAATGATCTGATGTTTTCATTTCCCTCTGAGCTGCTCTTAAGGATTTTGTACCAACACTATGATGTTTTTTTAGGTTCTACACCACCTATATCTGACACATCCTCCTCCAAATCACTATCAGCTTCCTCATCGTGGAAGAGCTGATCAACAGCCTGTTGAATAGTAAGTCTTTCTGCCATAACCTCTGAATATGTAAGGGTTAATATAATTAATAAAAGCTAATATTTATAATAACTAACATTCACTTGCATTGTGTTCTTCCCCAGAGTTTTTGTTTTTTGTGCTCTCTCGTCTTGTCAGGTTCACATGGATTCTGCCTGTTAAAAGTTAAAAGTTTTTCCTCACCACCGTCACCAAGTCAAATCAAATCAAATCAAATTTTATTTGTATAGCCCAAAGTCGCAAAATACATTTTGCCTCGGAGGGCTTCACAATCTGTACAGGGAGTGACACCCTCTGTCCTTAGACCCTCGGTTCGGGTGAGGAAAAACTTGCCCACAAAAAACCCTTTTAACAGGGAAAAAAGTGGAAGAAACCTCAGGAAGAGCCACAGAGGAGGGATCCCTCTCCCAGGACGGACAGACGTGCAATAGATGTCACGTGTACAGTCAACAAGTCAACAGAAACATTTTGTACAATTACAGTGAAAAATGACAATGGAAGTGCTTGCTCATGGTGGAAATGTTGGTCTCTGTAAATAATTATATAAAGAGTACCGTCTAGACCTGCTCCGTATGGAAAGTGTCATGAGATAACTTATGATTTGGTGCTATATAAATAAAATTGAACTGAATTGAATTGAATACTGAAGATACAGATAACGTATCTTTCCAAGTTTGCTCCCCAATTTTAGAACTTAACCTGGCGTCCGAGAGTAGGTTTATGAAGAATCTAAGCTGAAACAATCCAACAATTCATAGTGTAAGACAGATCTTACATTAACACAACCAGTGTGCATATTCATATTTCATCTCGACCAAAACAGAGTTAAATAACTGAGCATAGTTTACCCAGCACCTAATAATGATCTAATTCTGTCTGACTGATGATATAATGAATGTGTTTGTTTATCTGCCTTTGCTGGGGCTCATAATAAAAAAGAAAAATAATCATCCATTCCAGAGAAATACAAACTGAAAAGATAAAGTCAGCTCTGCTGTGTTTATGTAGATCCTCTAAAATCATTTTTGGCACCCTGAGCTGTGACCTGATGTTGAGACAATAATTAAATATTGTCTTAAAAATGAGAAAAACAATATGTCACCTCTGACGTTAGCTTTTAACCTGTTAGCAGCTCTGTGACACCACTCTGGATAACTGAATGAGTGTCCCGCTGTTCCCCAGACAAGCTGATGTCATAAAGGTTTCATATTTAATCCAAGATTCAATTATCAGTAATTATGCTTACTGTGACTTTTCAGCCAGAGTCATGTTGTAGAGCCTTTTGTAATCCTTTACAGCCACATTAATTTATATCATAGTGTCTGACAGTGCACCCTGTCTTCCTGTATTCCTATGCTTAGTAGTGAGTCATAAGGAGTGGCATCTTTGTCAAAAACAGTGCAGACAAATCTATCTACCCACACTTGGACATGTCCATACAGCCACTGTACTGATGATATCATTGGCCAGCTTTGCAATGAAGGTTGTCTACTTCCAGAGCCGGATTGGAACGTGTCCCTGTTGACCCCAGCACATCCTGCAGCGCAGCTCTTATAGGGCAGTTCAATGCCTGACCTCTCACGTCATCACAGTTTCCTGTGTAAGACTTTGTATATTCTGATATGATGAAGATGGCAACATGGAGAGAATTAGGCTGCCTTGTAGCCTTCCTTGAACAGACACTAACAGTGATCCTTACCGAATAAATATTATTATTATTGTGCTTTAATTTTGTGTCTGTGTCTGGTTTTTTACTCTGGAGAGCCACAGACACTTATCTGTCTTGAGAGTTTTGAGTGCTGTTAGCACATTGGAGTGTTTATTTTAATCTAATCATACATGGTAAACGGGTTTACCAGCTGCTGGAACAAAGTTAAAGAGCTTATTCTGTCTGTTCGTGTAAAGTATTTGCAGTCACATAAGTCTATTATTTGCCTCTAAGCAGGACCCGTTTGATTTTGCTAATAACAATAAATTAAAGTTTCTTTCCTTTATTAAGACTCACCACAAGCTTTTCCTTTATTTGTCAAGTCGATTAAATGTTTATCAGTGTCTTTATGAAGTTGATCCCAGATGATATTGCTTTTGTTCAAACTTTGGACCATCAATGTAAAGGCATTACATTAAATAACATACAATCGAGCAGCGTTGCACCCTTAAGAAATGTGTTGCTCCACATCACTTGTTATGTGTATTATGTAGAAGCTCCTTTTTACACAGTTAGCCAGCCCATAACTATGTGGAAATGTTCCATGTTGTATCTTCTACAACTTTGGTAGGACAGATGAAAGGCAGCATGTGGATGTGGCTGTAACATCAGTGTAAACACACAGCAGACATGGAATGGTAGTCATTCGTCCATTTCCTGTCTCCCTGCCTATGGCTAAATTCTGACATGGCTGACCTCTGTATGTCCACTGGGGATACACTCTCCACAGAATGTTTGTTTTGTGTGTGTGTGTGTGTGTGTGTGTGTGTGTGTGCAAGCAGCACTGGCCACCAGCTGTAAAGACACAATGGTATCCAATTTTTTAATACTTCTTTTTCCAACATGCATGTATTTCAGATGTATCATATTTGTATCACTATTTAGACTCATGTTCATGTTTGTGTTGCAGAAATTGCAGCCTCGAGTAGAAGGTATATTTTCCTATCTTATTTACATTTTGCAAGCATTTATTTTAACACTGAAACATTTAACATGATCTGTATTCAATTATTAGGCTATTTTAACTTTGGAAACAGCAGACTGTGTCAAAATGTATTTACATGATGAAATTTTGTGTTTCAGTCTAGACAGACGGTTGTGGCACTGGTGGTTAAATCTATTGGCTGGAATAGGAGTCTGGGAAAACCAGGAGTTTTGGTGCTATCAAGTTAACCTCTCTCTCAATACAGGCTTGTACCATGAGGCAAGATTAGTGGGTAAGTCAATTATCTTTTAGGTCAGGTTTTCTAGTATCATGAAGCCGGATCACTTTTAATCAGTTCAACAGCCAATAACTGTTAAGTGACTAACAGGAAAAATGGAGCCATCATTTAGGACTATACAGGGTGACAAAGAGCACAGAGCTTCATTTTTTTATAGATCATTTTATAATTGAATTAATTTCTTTTATTCCTGACAGCAATCGCGTCATACATTTCAATTCGACAAACCTGTTGACCTTTCTGTAATTCCTACTTGTTTTGCTGTTTTGTTTTGGCCGTTGTTGTTATGACAAGTATTGACAATAAATGTAGCATTTTACGACTATTCTCAGTACAACTACTACTCCCTCTGGTTTTGCTACTACAACAACTACTCCACATGTTGAGAGATTGTACAGCATAACAACAAAACAACAGAACTCTCTACCCAATGAGGCTGTGCAGAACTAGTTCATCCTAATGACTTCAACTCCCTGTGGCCTGTTCATTCCTGTAATAGGATGGTTCATGTCTACATGTTAGTGTGACATGGCTATGATATCCTTTTACACTCTGATGACAGTATCTGTCTAAATGCCTGCACTGATTATCAGGTCATTTCACTGACGCTCCTCAACAGTTAAAGAAGAGCTACAGTGAACTAGCCCAGAGTTCAGTTACATTCTGCTTGATGATGGTTCCATGTTCAAATGACATTGCACCATAAACATTTTCTATAGTAGTTTTCGACCTTGTGCAGTCTTAAAGTCTAAAGAATTCCTTGAAGATACACTCCATGATATTTAAGCTCAAAATTGTTCTCCAATGCTATACCCCAGCTCACTACCATTAGTGAATCAACACAAATGGTTTTAAATGGTAAATTGTAAATGGACTGTACTTATATAGCGCCTTTCTAGTCTTCCGACCACTCAATGCGCTTTACAGTACATATCTCATTCACCCATTCACACACATTCATACACTGATGGCATTGGCTGCCATGCCAACTGCTCATCAGTTTGAGGAGCTAACCATTCATTCACATTCACACACCGATGGCACAGCCTTCAGGAGCAATTTGGGGTTCAGTATCTTGCCCAAGGACACTTCGACATGCAGACTGGAGGGGATCGAACCGCCGATCTTCTGATTAGTGGACGCTCTACCTCCAAGCCACAGGCGCTATCAACAGTAAGTTTGGGAGGTTTCTGAGTACTTTACATGAAAAAAGATGAAGATGAAAAAAAAACTGTTTGAATAGAATAGTAATGTGAAGGGTGGGCAGACCTAATGGATGTTACATACAGTACATTAAATGGTAAATGGACTGTACTTATATATATCTCCTTTCTAGTGCAGTCTAAGTCTAAGTTCTAGTCTTCTGACCACTCAAAGCGCTTTTATACTACATATCTCATTCACCCATTGTTGTGGCTCGGAGGTAGAGCAGGTCGTCCACTAATCGGATGATCAGCTGTTCGATCCCCAGCTCCTCCAGTCTGCATGTCGAAGTGTCCTTGGGCAAGATACTGAACCCCAAATTGCTCCTGAAGGCTGTGCAATCGGTGTGTGAATGTGTATGAATGGTTAGGTCCTAAAAACTGATGAGCAGTTGGCACCTTGCATGGCAGCCATTGCCATCAGTGTATGAATGTGTGTGAATGGGTGAATGAGATATGTAGTGTAAAAGCACTTTGAGTGGTCGGAAGACTAGAAAGGTGTTATATAAGTACAGTCCCTTTACACATTCATACACTGATGGCATTGGCTGCCATGCAAGGTCGCAACTGTTCATCAGTTTTAGTACCTAACCATTCACACACATACACACACCGATGCGTTCGACATGCAGACTGGAGTAGCTGGGGATCAAACTGCCGATCATCTGATTAGTGGACAACCTGCTCTAACTCCTGAGCCACAGCCGCCCATTACAACATACCCTTACCTTATTCCTCAAGAGTGAGAAATTACTCAGAGATGTTTCTAGAAAGAGAAAAGTCTTTTTTTAAAATCTACTTAAAATATTATAGTATAATAATCCCCATATAAACATTGAAATAGGTCATTCTTGCTGTAGTCATTCCTCCTGTTTATACTGGCCATAATTAAATCCTTTCTAATTGATGAAAGTGATTTCAATGGAAGTGTCAGGAGACAAAATCCACAGTCCTTGTTCTGTGGAAACATATTCCAAAGTTTATCTGAAGTTAATATGAGGCTGTTAAACAAATCAAGTGGAGGAATGATTACAGCAATCAAAACCTGTGTGTTAAAGACCTATCCTTTAAAAGCTGCCCAATGAAAAAATCATGTCAATAAGAAAAAAATTTAAGCAGATGATGATTGGTGAAGTGAGTGTAATGAATGGAAGTGGAAAACCTTGAACTGAATATATTTAAAGTCAGCATCAAACCAGACAACATCAATCCAACTGTGAAAAGACTGCTTCATATATTTTAAAAATGGATTCTCACAAACTGCACTTGTGTATGTTATGAACTAGCCAAACTACAGAAACACATGCAGATTTGTCTGACAATGTCCTCCGCAGAAAACTGATGGCATTGGTTGTTTGTTCAAACACTACCTGGCTGTGAAGTGAAGCCTTTAGGGAAGTGCCAAAAACTTCAATTTCTGCTACTTGAGGCTGGCTACAGAAAAAGTAAATCTCTATAAGCCCCCATGTCACAGCCCCCAAAATGTTTAACTTCACAGCAGAAATAGGCATGTTTATAGCCTGGTACAAAATATGGTTTTGGTCTTTTTAACGAATTCCCCTGTTCATGACAACTGTACTGAGTCACATTTCTATTTGTCTCACCTGTTGAAATTATATTAAGGCTTAAACTTGTGCATAATTAACAGCATGGCCGATTTAATGGACAGGTGGGTGCTGTCACAGATGGCTTGTTTGAGCACCCAGGCACCACTCAGACTGCCTCAGGTCCACTGATGATCCATGTCTTTGCCGATTTTAATATTAGTCAGGAAGAGGAAGAGCGGTGGCCAGAGCCACATATTCTAAACTTTGTAACGGCTCTTCAAAAACCTATGGGGGATGTCTTTCCATTTTCTGGGTTTGAAATCAGCTTCTTCTGGCAAAGGTGTGTATGTATGTGTGGCCTTGGCACGTCTGTATGCCTAGTCTACAGTGAGAGGTTAGTAGCACATCACTGATTATTCTCCTACTGTCACTGTGGTTGTACCCCCAGGGGGTGGAACTCTTCTGCAGTGTGTTGCGTGAATCCAAGTTTCGCACGTTTTGCGACCTTCATAGCAGTGTGAGTGACCATGAGGACTTGGAACGGTCCTAACCAGCGATGATGTCTCCAAGACTTTCTTCTGAAGTTCTTTACCACCATGAAATCTTCAGGCTTAATGTCATGTAGAGGACCTGAGGCCGCTGAGGGTTGTGCACTGGCAGCCTGTTGTCTGTTTTTGAGACATGATCCAACCCACGTGAGAGTTTGGCAAAGCATGGATACAATTTCTTTGTCAGACACGGTTTATCATCTGGTCCGTACCACACACCCTCCTTTTGATAGCAGTTATTCTGTCCACAGCTTCTTCTCTGCTGGTGTAACAAAACTGCTGAGATCGGAAAGAGAAGCAACAGAATGTGACAATAGGGCGGTGGTTTCATGTTTGACATTAACAGGAAGTCATCCGCTACTTTGGCAGCTGCATCTGCTCGAGCATTCCCTCTGGAAATCACATCCTCAGATGATGTATGTGCTGCACATTACAGACAGAGATCTGTAGCAACATAGCCTCTAACAAAGCAGATATCTTATCATGATGCAAAATTGGTTTGCCATCAGATTTTAGAAATTTTCTGTTTTTCCACAAGGCTCAAAAATCGTGAACGACACCAAAAGCATACCTTGAGTCGGTGTAGATGGTCACTGTTTTACCTTCTGCCAATTTGCATGCTTCTGTCAAGACCACCAGCTCTGCTGCCTGTGCTGAGTAATGAGAACAATTAACAACATAACCAGTCTGACATTGTCCTGTGTCTGGATCCTTTGAAGCAGACCCATCCACATAGAAAACTAGGTCAGGGTTGTTCAGGGGTGTGTCTGAAAGGTCAGGTCGTGGTGTACATATCTGTTGAACTTGAGTGAAGAGATCAATTCATTCAAGGCAAGATTCAAGGCAAGTTCTAAAAAAGCTCCACGGCTCATCTGACCTACCATCCTCCACTAGAATAGGGCGACAGTGGCTCAGTGGGTGGGTCGTTGTCATAGTTTTGAGTTTGTTTTATTTTGTAGTTACAGTTTCAGTTTGTTTCTGTGTTTCCTGTTTTATTTTGTAGTTCTGTCTTGTCTTTGTCTACTTCCTGTCGTTTCCCGCCCTTTTTGATTTTGCACCTGCCCCTGATTTGTTTCACCTGTGTCTGATTAGTCTTGTCTATTTAGTTCCTGTGTTTCCTTTGTTTCCTTGTCTGTCCGTTCTCTCTTGGTTTCCTATTAGTCTTGGTCTTGGGTGTTCATGGTTTCCCGTGTGTCTTGTGTCCTTGGTATCTCTGTGTATCTTCCCTGTTTTTGTCTAAAGATTATTTGCCTTTTTATTCCTGAGTTTTTGCCTGGACTGCCAGCCGCCTTTTGTTATTAAAGATTAGTTTTGATTCCTTGCATCTGGGTCCTTTTCCTGCACCTCGCCACTCTCCCAACGTGACAGTCGTCCAATAACCCCAAAATGACAATGAATTACAATGAATGATAAAATGATTACAGTAGCAGTGGAACCTGTGATAGAGATAGAGAGACACAGATGCACAGCAGCAGCAAATCATTAACTACAGTATAAACTGTAATGGAGATATGGTAACAATAATGACAGTAATAATACAGTATATGTAGTGGACATCATGCAGGACCACAGCAGCAGCCACGATCCAAAATAAAAGTAAATAGCGAATATGAGTTACAGTGTAACCTCTATTTCTAATTCCACTACAATAACAAAAGCAGCTTCAGATTTTTAAACTGATGTAGTCCTCTAGGCCTACATGCACTCATATATGCCCGTTTATATCTGTTTAGTCAAGGCCTACATATGCGCTACACCTGTGGAGCTCTTTAGAGAAAGACAAAAAAAAGAAAAAAGGTGAGGGGAGTCTTACAGTACTGCTGGTGCATTGAAGCCTCTTGTCGTTCATTCAAGTTAGCCAAAAACCTTAGGCAATTTCTTCTTCAGGTCTTCAGCTGCATCCGACGCATTGTTGTAGAAATATTTTTCGTCTCCGATGGTGACTATAAGACGGGAGGGATACAGCAGACCATAGCGCAGTTCAGCTCTCCGGAGTTTCCCTCTGATGTCGTCGTATTCCACACGTTTGCTCCTGATCTCTGTTGGAAGATCCTGATAGACCCAGAGCGATGTCCCTCTCCAGGACAGTTGCTTTTTCTTTGCCACGGCCCCAAGGATTATTTGCCTGTCGCTCAATCTCAACATGCGCACAATGTAGGGACGCGGAGGGTCTGTTGGGGCTGGACGAGGATGTAGACTGCGGTGCTGCCTTTCAACCTCTGGTGTCGGATCACTGTCCTTAAGGTCCAGGATATAACGTAGTATTTCACTCATCATCTTGTCTGGATTGCCTGTCTCCAGGCCTTCCTCCAAGCCAAAAAGGACTAGGTTGTTCCTCCTACCATGGGCTTCCAGGTTAGCTTTGTTTGTAGGTAGTTTACTTCTTCGGTTATTTTTTTCAATCAGTGCCGCTTTGATCTTCTAAATCTCCAATTCTCTTTTCTGCATTGGTAACTCTATTGAGGATGGCCCGAGTCTCTTTTTTTAATTCTTTGATTGAGTTGCCAAGTTCGTCAAACCTCCGTTCAAACAAGTTTTTGAGATCGGCCACCTCGAGCAGGAGTTGCTGTGCCAGCCAGGTGTCTCCTCATTTACCATGGGTAGGTTGATTGCTGCACGCCACTTTTGGTCGTCTTTTGTCTTGGTTCTGGTTTCTCGGCGGTGACCGCCAGTTTTAGACATACAGGCAGTTATACTTTAGATTTATTACAGCAAGTCTTCTTATGGACATAAATCTGCGTTTTTGAGGCTTTAAAACATATTTTCAGGAGAAAATTACGCATCCCTGATTTGGTCCGCGGCCTGCATGTTGGGCAACAACACTTTGCAGCATCGTTAGAGAAGCATTGTGCAGGGTAAACTCACGTTTCTGGAGTTCCTTGTCTTTTTTCTCTGTTTGCTGCTCCTCAGCATGTTTGGCGTGTCTACGGATCTCCTTCAGACGTTGATCCTTCCAGCCAATGCAGGAACTCTGGACACTGTGGAGAATGCTCTTGGGATCTGGTTTCTCCAGATGCGGAGCTCTCTCTTGGTTGTTGAAGATACTGATCCATATGGCGGGGTTGGGGGAGGTGGTCGTGATGGTGATGGAGGTCGGAAGACATACGACGCATCATCCAACTTGTGCTGGAGGGCTGTCAGCTCACTTTTTGCCTCGGCATATGGAGATGGAGCAGAGGGAGAAGATTTTATGTGTGTCAGTAGCAAAGCATTCTTTCCCTATCTTTGTTCCTCATTTTCTCCTTCAACACCTTGAAGCTTTGTTGTACTAAAACTCTCTTCTTTTGGGAAACCCAACTTCACAACCCAAATTTTAACAGGCAGAAACCTCGAGAGCTGAGCCCAATGGTGGACACAACAAGCTTATATATACACAAATGTATATTCTGAAAGCAAGAGGTTTATTTGTCATATTAGCCAAGAGAATAAGGTCAGCAAGCACCTGATAACATAGTATCATTACATAAACCATGTTAATGCAGGCAAAGCGCTGATGGATTAGAAAGGAGTAGCCAGTCTGAGCACACAACATGTCCTCCCAGCAATTAACTCTGAGACTCACTTATGACACAGTAAGCAATACTTACTGTGTATTCACCTATGTTTATGCATGACCATTACATGGATGAGTTGTATGATTTCTCCTCCTTTCATTGGACAGAATATAATATAGTATAATCAGGGTGTATGACTATTAGCTCAGCAATATACACTGCATTTAAAAAATGTTTTAGTAAAATGTTTAAAGCTTTGGTAGAGTGTGTTGTTACTTTAAAAATAAACCTTATTTATTAAACCTTGTACATTTTAGGCTTAATAATATTTTCAGAAATGTTGAAATAATCACAAGGATCAATGTGGTGGACACATGATGTAGAACTTATTTGCTATGTAAACGCTATGTCATGTTATGGCCTTCTCTGTCTTTGTGTTTGTGTATTCAGCTGAGTGTCGCTGAATGGAGGAATTCCATTAGCTCTCCACTGTGCCTTCTCTGTGTTGCAAACATTCCAGAGGTGAGTGGAAGTCATGCATCTCTACATGGCAGGTGTACATTTCTTTATATATACATACAGTATATTTTATTGTTAGTTTAATTGAACCTCTACCACCAATAGATTGTTCAACCAGCTTATAACAATGTATGCTATCCTGACAAAATCTTCTAGAACATACATTTCCAAAGGAAGAGGAACTCTGGAGTTTCCATTTCTTGCTATTAAAATGAAGGTATGGGTATGGGGTGGGTTGTTGTATCCCTACCAATGTTTAGACCAAACCTACGCCCTTGACTGAGAGCATGGAATTATCTCATCCCATTGGCATTTTGGTCTTGTTTGTGAAATAAACTTTTAATTTGGATGAAAATGAGACCACATGACTTGTTAAGTTGACGACTTTTGCTGTTAGGGCACTTTTTGTTATTGCAAAAATGCATCAGTGGTTTCTGTCAAAAAGATCTAACAAGTATTATTCAAGTATTTACAAGTAAGACTTTTTATTAAGCAGTGATTAAGAGTTACTGCCAGTGCTCATTTTCAACAGGACAAATATCTCTCTACCTCCTCTCTACCCCCACCATCACTGACCAGCTCCCAGCAAACACTTCAACTTCAATGTATTAGAGAGAAAGAAACAGAGAGAGAGAGAGAGGTCTGCAGCTGACTTACAATCACCTGGTTCCTGAAGTGAATAAGTATGTATGTTAAACTTACATGTAAATTGAATCAGCTTTAGTAGAGTTGTAGTGGTCAGTATTATTCCCGAGGCACAACATTCATCCAGTCAAGCCAGTCAGTTTACTGCTATTGCTACTCGCTGACTCAGTCTTGTTAGGGAGAGTCAAGCCAGGCCACAACGGAAAGAGCTGCAACTTTCTCATGTAAAACCACTGGATACTGTACACTGTGTGTGTGTGTGTGTGTGTGTGTGTGTTTGTAGACACATGGTATAGCTTTTTCTGCAGAGTCAGTGCTGTTCTTGAGCATGCAATTGATTGTGCTGTGGCTTTGCCAGCCAAAAGCAGTTAAAAATACCCAGCCCAACAAAATGAGGTGCAATTTGTTTGTTTCTCTTCAAGCCTGTAAAGTGGAACCATGTGAAGAAAAGACTTATATCTCCTGAAGGCTGTTTTCTTTCTTGTCTTCTTTGAAAATAATTGGAAATCTCGATATTCTAGTTACCACATTTCAAACATAATTACAAGCTTTGGGCATTGTTTTCTTGTCTGATGTGGTCCCATGTCTTTTTTTCTCTTGTATAAAAAGGCTAAACAAGCATGAAAAGTTTCTTTTTTCTGTCTTTGTCCTAATTTGTTTCAAAACTGCTCTTTTATTAAAGTACTTTAGGCCAGGAAATGTTGAAGCAAGCTCCAAATTCAAGAGTTTTAGAGAGATTTAATGACTAATAGCAAAAAGAGACATCAATTTCTTATCTTCTTTTTGCATTCCTGATTCTGTCTGTTGGAGCATAAAGAAAGTGTGGTCTGAACATAAAGTCATTCAAGCCAGCACATGCTCTTGTTCTGCAGAACAAAGGTGAGAAAAGATAGCATGTCCTCTGAACTCCAGTGCAGGAAAGATCCTGGCTGCTGTTTGGACAACGCCCTGCAGTCAAAGTGTGGTGAGTTGGCTGAGATGAAGTCCTGCAATAACTCTATTGAAAACTATAATCATCAAAAACTGTAATCACAGGCTGAGGTTTGGAGCCTCTTCTCTCCACTGTCAGCCTCAAAGCATTTTCACAATGGCTGGAGACAGAAGAGCTGGCTGGTGTTTAGGGTGTGGTTCCATTTTCAACATTACAAAGGTACAGACAAAGGTTAAAGTACAGGGTATAATAAAAGTTTGTTTTAATCATATTAAAACAAATAGATAGATAAAATAATGTTTGCAACCTTTCTCATGTGTCAAAACATCAAATGAGGTGAAGTGGAATCTTTTGAGTTGCTTTTCATTAGTGGAATGACTGAACAAAAAATAGCTCCTTTCTACCAACCACTCAAAACACTTTTACAACACTTCGTCTCATTCACCCATTCACACAATGATGTCAGAGGCTGCAATGCAAGGTGCCAACTGCTCACCAAAGCACTTACTGATACTAAGCTCCCCCACACACATTATTTTGTAATATTAGTAGTATTAGTATTAGTATTAGTAGTATTAGTAGTATTATTTTAACTAAAGTTCCTTTGGAGCATGGCCAGAAATGGTTTAAGGAACCATTTGTTTTATCATTCTTTGCGGCACCTTTGGATGTAAAGTATCTATGTATCTAAACAAAGCAAAAAATATTATGAATAATTAATATTAATAATTAAATATTAAGGAATTATTACTATTTTACATTTTAGATGCTTCAAAGTCGCACCTTTTGCATTTACATTTACTTATTTAACTACTGTTTTAATTTATATTATGGCAAGAACAAACTAACTCAACTAAGTGAAGAGAAGGGTAGTCCCTTTATTATATCCTTTTATTTTGAGTTCATCTACAACATAAAGGGTAATAAAAACAAAGACTAAAGAAAAACTATTGAAATAGAAGGTATGCCAAAACTTTTGACTGTATATTTAAAACAACACAACCTTCTATGTGATTGGAACTAGTTTATAATGCGTTACACACCTGGTGCTTTGGTGTAGAACTCAACATAATTTAGAAAAAATAAAACTTATTATTAATGTGTTCAGGTTCAGTTTCTGGTATGTCTATGGCTTATGCCAGTCAGCATCAGTAAACAGTCCTTGTTTTTTTGTTGGTGATGATGATGGTTGGTCCAAAAACAAACAAACTGGCGGTACTAGGCATTCAGCTCTCAAGACAAAAGATAAAAGTTTCCCACAGGTCAGTTAAATATTACAACCTTGAGTGTGATATTTTATATAACTACAAGCACCATTTGTTAGTTAACAGTAATAAGTGACAAAAAATATAATTTGTTTGTTTAATAATTTATTTGGCTCCACCAGCACAAATATTTCCACAGTTGGACTGGGACTGCATTGTTGCCAAGCAACTCAAGCATTTTCCTGAATACTGATACTCTTTCTATCTTGGTTTAGTGAGAAATCTTAACAGTTTAAATGGTTCACCTGTCATTCACATGGCCTTCTCCCTCTAAAATAGCGTAGCAATCCAAAGGAGGCTGGCAGCAAGTTCTGAATTGTTGAGGTGATAAAATCCTAAATGCTTGTCCTGAAATACAGTTTACCTTTAGAGATTATATTGATGCTGAACTGACAATAAGACTGTTGACATACTGTATGATGTCATCTTTTGTTTCTAGAGTGATGTGTTTTTATGGACATTAACATGTTATCTACAGAAACACTAGGTAACTGTTCAATATGATAAGGTTGTTTGAAGTCGACTGCTGTTAGTTATTGGTTTGATGTAAATTGATTAGTGTCCGTCGCTGATCAGGCTAGTAAATGAGTATGAAGTAGGCGACTGTGGCTCGAAGGTAGAGCGGGTCGTCCACTAATCAGATGATCGGCGGTTCGATCCCCGGCTCCTCCAGTCTGCATGTCGAAGTGTCCTTGGGCAAGATACTGAACCCCAAATTGCTCCTGAAGGCTGTGCAATCGGTGTGTGAATGTGTATGAATGGTTAGGTCCTAAAAACTGATGAGCAGTTGGCACCTTGCATGGCAGCCAATGCCATCAGTGTATGAATGTGTGTGAATGGGTGAATGAGATATGTAGTGTAAAAGCGATTTGAGTGGTCAGAAGACTAGAAAGGAGATATATAAGTACAGTCCATTTACCATTGAAATGGTTGTCCTTGGGTGTACGACAACTACTTGTCACAATCTGGTACAAAGTTTGTTACAATCTAAGAGAGATGACAACCATAAATGTAACATAAATATCAGTTAAAAAGCTCAGTGCTGTTATGCTCTATAGCAGCACTCATGGAACATGGAACAGAACCTTTAGCAGTATAATTGTTTATATAACATAAGATAGACTTTATTGGTCCCACACTGGGGAAATTCAATTGTTACAGTGGCTCACAGTATACAAGCTGGATAATAAAACACACATATATTAATAGAGGCATCTTGGTGGCTCAGCTGGTGGACTGGGCTCCCCATGTACAAAAGGCTGAGTCCTTCCTATAGTAACCCGGTTCTGACTCCAGCCTGTGGTCTACGGACATTTTCTTTGCTGTGTGTTGCCCCCCCTTTATTTGAACGGGTCAGTGACCTGATGTATCATGAAGTATGACAGAAAAAAGGCAAATCACTGTTCAAGTCCATGTTTGCACAAAAAGGATGAGGATTGGTGTCGAAAAAAAGTACAAAAAAGTAGGCCTACTAAAAACACAGAGCTACTGTAACTGGCAGCCAACTACACAGCGCCATGACAACAACACATTTTTCAGTGATGTGCTTTCATAGGTGTTTGTTTATGTGTATTATGTATACAGCATGTGAACCAGGCATACTGTGTATCCACACACCAAACTGTGGGAATGCAAAAAGAAGGTGAAGAAACAACAAATACACCAACACAGGTTCACAGGGAAATTCTGATCCTCTCTAATGTTTGAGGTTTGGAGAAGGCGTGTGACATGTTGATGTTTTCTGAAAGCTGTGGCAACATGGAGGGCTGAGGCCATTGTTGAAAGCTATTCGGTCCCTACGTACTCATACAGACTTCATATAGATTTTATATACACAATATTTCTGATCTGAAAAACATAATGTCAACTTGATTATTTGTTTACTAAGCATATAATACTTAATTGTTAACATGATATGGCTGCAAGCTTTGGAATGAGACATTTTGAAATTGTTTTGTTAACTCCTGTTTCCAAGGTAGAGCAGGGCATTGTATATGTATATTTCCTCAGCTACTCTACTTCAGCACTTCCATTTGATGACACTTACTACTGCATATACAGAGAAAATCTATGAATGCAGCTTACACATAAATACATAGGAAATAATAATCAAAGCATGTAGTATATTTTAGTTTTTGTTTTTATACTAAACACACAGCCCTAATAGTAATAATAATAATAATTTTCTTAAGCTGGGTTCTGCTTGAGGTGTCTGCCTCTTGCTTGCTCATGGTAGTTGTTGGGTCTATTATATTGTGTATTACACGTACAGTCTAGATCTGCTCTATATATCTTAAAATAACTTCTGTTAAGAACTGAATTGAATTGAACTGAACTGAATTGAATTGAATTGAATTGAATTGAACTGAATTGAATTAAATTGAACTGAATTGAATTGAATTAAATTGAACTGAATTGAATTGAACTGAATTGAATTAAATTGAACTGAATTGAATTAAATTGAACTGAATTGAATTGAACTGAATTGAATTGAATTCATGTGTGAAAATGTGATCCCACATACTGATCCTACAGATCCTGAAGTGAAAGATCCGAATACTTCCTCCACCACCGGAATTGAAATCACGGAAAGTCAGAGTTAAAGAGTGTATCCACATCTGGATCAACGCACCATATCCTGTGGCGTGGACTAGTCTTTAATACACATAGCTACAGTGTTGTCAGCCGTTACTGTGAGACCGGAGGCGTAATATTTTATTGTTGTAAATTGCCCTTCCTTAAACCACAACCAGTTCTATTTAGCTATGTGATGAGATTATAATATGCAGATAGCAACAGCCTGTAATATGTAGTACATACTGACCGTACACTCAAAAAAAGAATTTGGCCAAAATGCAGGACTTATTCATTTCAATTACATAGAAAATTTCCATCCATTTGAATGACATAGGTTTAATATAAATCAACTAATAAACTTAATTTGAAGCAAATAATAAGATTTATGTATTAGTACTAATAAAGTCAATGAGCTTCAACTACACAGTAGTGTAGTAGTAGCCAGGTTTATGCATTCAATATTAATAAAGCCAATTTGTTTGTCAAAACCCAACAGAGAAAATTAATGCAGTCATTTTGAGTTTATTAGTACTATTACATAAATCATATTACTTGCTTCATATTAAGTTTGTTGATTTATATTAAAACCATGTAATTCAAATGGATGGAAATTTTCTATGTAATTGAAATGCATAAGTGGGCAAAAAAATGTTTTGAGTGTAAGATTCTGGGAGCCGGTGGTGGTGCTGTTGCGCAGTATCTAATCTACACTTCAAGCAGTAATCAGATTACTGCTTGAAGTGTAGATTAGATTAGAACAAATATTTAGGTTAATCATTTTAATGTTTGCCTCAGTTTTTGCCTCATAATCAGCGGTTTAGATAAAATGCTTAAACTGCTGAGACTGTTAAAGATTTGTCCTTTGAACAGGAGAGAGAAAGAGAGAGACAGTGGGAGGCACAGAAAGTGTGTGTGTGTGTGTGTGTGTGTGTGTGTGTGTGTGTGTGTGTGTGTGTGTGTGTGTGTGTGTGTGTGTGTGTGTGTGTGTGTGTGTGTGTGTATGTGTGTGTATGTGTGTGTATGTTTCAGGGGGAGGGACACAGTCAACAGCCAAAAACACTTAGCTATAAAAGGGATAATTTCTTTGTTTCTGCTTCATGCTGACTGCACTGCCTGGAAACCCCAAAGAATTTCACAAGGCATTTAAGACCCAGGAACATGATAACTAGAAAACCAAATAAATTGCCTCAGTTCCAAACCATCACTTTTCAAGACTTTCAGTCTCTTTCTAATGACTTCTCCTCTTAACCTTTTCAAAGGATACACATTTCCTTCAGTGAATTTAATCTTTATTGTTATCCTGCACATATTTTGGGGCTCTTACAGTGCTACTGTTTCTAGCTGCAGCTACTGTTTAAGAAGGACTTCAATCCTCATGGACAGCATGAGGGTTGAACTCCAGCAATAGATGTTGTTGGACACTGACAGCTGTTACGAGACAGGATATCTTCTTTTACAGCTCATCCCAGGATGGTGTCACTTTTTCTTTAACTTTACTTCTTTCCTCAACCCCACAAAGTTTATAAGCAGCATACTGTGATCTGATGTCACTCTTGGACAATGAATGTCTGGACATGGATCAGGGTTGCAAAGATTCTTTCCAAGATGTTTTACAAGTGTGGTGTTAATTAGAACTTATGGCCAGGGTGGCAAAAGGGTGAAACAAAGGGGTTGCAATTTGAAACTACTCTACTGAATTTCAGCTAACGATAGACCGATATCTAACCTTCTTTTCTCTCTAAGATACTTAGACAAGCTTAACAAGCTGTTGCCAATCAGTTGTGACTTTCTCCATGACAACAATCTATTGTTTTTCAGAGCATTATAGCTCAGAGACAGCACCAGTGAACGTTACAAATGACCTTCTAATGGCATCAGATGAAGGACTCGTCTCTGTACTTGTCTTGTTAGATCTTGTTAGAGTGCTGTATTTGACATCATTGATCATCAAATTTCACTACAGAGACTTGAACATCTAACTGGCATTAAAGGAACCGCACCAAGCATGGTGTAAGTCCAATCAATCTCAGTTTGTACATGTTAATGATGCACACCAAAGTTATTCCATCAGTCTGTGCTTGAACCAGTTAAATACACCTAATATGTTTCCTTTAGGCAACATCATTAGTAATCACTCAGTTAACTTTTATTGTTATGATAATGATACCCAATTATATTTATCAATCAAGTCAGATAAAAACAGTCAGTTAGCTGAACTTCAAACATTGTCTATGTTTTACAAGCTGGTTTTGATCTTTGTGGTTAATTGATAATTTTACCTGATTGATCAAATAGTTGTAGATATTAGTATGAGTATTTCACTTCTGGCCATTTCACAGAAAAGCAAGGTAACCCTATAGGATTTAAATAATACATGACATGAGGTATGTTACACGATTAGTTGACTAATCCATGAAACATTGCTACCCTAGCTAGTCAATGCCAGAAATAGTCAGTTAAACTAATTATTCATATTTTATTAATGTATAATGTCAGTCAACGGTTGCATCGAAAATGTTGACAACTCCCCACATTGATGGCAGTGCTTATAGTCATAACATTTGGTTGTTGCGGTCTACTATGGGATTCTAGTTGATTTCACTCATCATCTAACTTTACACAGCAAGTCTGTTTGAGATTAAACTGTCCAGGGAAAAGGAGGGTGGACCCGTTTAATGGGACGCAACTCCCATGGTGCATTCTGGTACAAAACATCCAATCACAGGCTGGAAAGTTCTGTTAGCAGCACACACAACACCTAAATATTCAGCAGTTAAAATTATTACAAAACTAATTTTCAAAGAAATCTAGAAATTCAATCATATTTACACTACAAACGATACAAAGCCTCAACAAGGCTGAATCAGTGGCACATCAGATCACCTTAAAATGTGGATTCTTGGGATAGGTAGGCAGGGAGGATTTTCTTTTTCAATGTAGTGTACCAGTGATGGTACTCAAGTGACTGGAATAAATCTTTGTGAAAGGTTAAACACACATTAGCTTAAGTAGGTTTCCATCAACATTCAGTCTCTCAGTTTGTGTTTCAGGACACAAATGTTCTTATTTGCCCAATGGCACTTAAGGAGCCCCCCCCCCCCAGCTGGCAGTTCATCTCTTATGATTGTTTCCTCTCAAGACAGGACTCAAGGTTCAATTATTGCAACTGACAGTGTGACAGTGTTTGAATCACGGGTAAGCTGGAGGAATGGAGACCTGAGACATGAAAGGCAACAAAATTTAGACTTTGAGGGGATCTTGCATTTTAAATGCTGTCATAAATAATATAAGGAATACATCATATTCCTTTCACCTGGAATTATGCAATGTGTATGTAAACCTTTGCCTGTATAAACTGAGTCTTCTGTATAAACTGAGTTTATACAGCACCTGTAAAAAAACAAAAAAAATAAAACAAAAACAAAAACAATTATAGCAATTGACAAATTCAATTTTATTTATGTAGAGCCAAATCATAACAGAAGTTATCTCCTGACACTTTCCATATAGAGCAGGTCTAGACTGTACTCTATGTATTATTCACAGACACTCAACAATTCTATGCACGGCAAAAAATAATAAAAGATAAGAAATAAAAATGTTAAAAATACTTCAGAGAATCATTCGATTGTATTAGAAAAGTAAAATATTAATAAAATATAAAATGACAATAGTCTTATAAACTAATGAAAGAATTTTTAAAATGTGTGAAAACTAACAGATAATCAATGTAAAGATGTAAAAATAGGTGTAATGTGTGCTTTCCTTTTGGTCTTAGTGAGCATTCATTCAGCAAACTTTGAATTTTTTGTAGCTGATTTATTGCCATCAGCTGTGGAAAGAGCTGAGGTAACATGTACAAAATAAAGAGGTAATGTTCACCATAGTGTTTGGCAGAGTGATGACTGATCTGGATGTGCACAGTGATTTTTATTCATTGTTTGCTCATTGATTTGATGTGTTCTTGTTGGTGTCAGATCAGTGGTTCTCAAGCGAGAGGTCAGTCTGCAGAGCTCCTCTGTGGAGTCACTTCCGGTGCAGGTTCCACTCTCTGACCAGCTCCAGTGCCAGGACAGGAAATCACAATTAACAAATAACAAGTTTTTGCCATGTCGAGCATTCTCTGTTGTTTACTACACAATCCTTCAGGACAACAGTAGGTGACTGATTTGCATTATCCACAAAAGACTGAATGCATGTGTCGGCATATGTTCACTGCCAAAATTGCTACCACTATCAATATGTGAAAATCTAAATTCCACAAATTACTGAATGTTACATATGTAGTCATGCCAACGGTGGCTAGTGCTCGTTAGTGCTGTTGTTGGATCACAGCATTCTCGATCATAGTCAGCAGGATGAGCTTTTTTCTGGGGGTAACATAAGTTAACTTCAACAAGTCAACAAGAAAGGTACAGTGTAGGTTACAGCTCAGAGTAAAATAAAGACTATGGTGTCTCAAGGTGAACTCAGCAGCTTCCGTGTTTTTTTTTAAGTTCATTCCAACTTCTGCCATGGAGGAAGACAACGGGCTAACAGTGTGTTCTGCTTTATTAAATGTTAGGACATAATGAATTTGTCATTGTAGGCATTTTTATCACATATTTATATATTTAGGTATAGGTCTGCATTTGTCTTAAGATATTGACTATGGTGCTCAGGTTAATTATTTGTAAAATATAATAGATTTTCTATCATTCAATAAAGAAGCAGTTTTCACAATTAAACAGCATTAAAAGACTTTGCTGAATTATTAAGTTTTATTGTATTGAAATGTATGTATTATGACCATAATATCTAACCATTTTCTTCTTTTGTAGATGCAGCATTTGATGGGACTGGCAACATGTTGCAAACTTAGAAATAAATGTTATAAATGTTGTAAGATGTTGAGGTACAAAAGAGGCTTATTATTTGAAGAAAATAAATATGGTTTGAACTCTTCCTGCCCTCCTGCTGTCTCAATCCTGCTCCACCAACAGACTGAAGAACTCTTTCGTCCCCCTGGCCATCAGACTGTACAACAGCTCTCAGTGATGGCAGGAGGCACTATGTGTATGTGTACCAACATTGTCTGTATAGTTAAAATATTGAATATCTATATGTCTTCTAAAGATCATCAGGTTTACAGGAGGCTATGAGTAGTCGAGAGACATCAGCTTCCATAGTATATTCCATAGTATAAATGCCATAGTATATTAATCTTCAAAGGAAAATCATGGATGAATGTGGTTTTGAGAAGACAGACTTAATCTGCAATTGTTCAATCAACAAGCTTTGTGTGGTTTTTTTTATGAACTAATGGCACTCCGCTACATGCATGGAGTTTATGTCCTATTTTGACAATAAATTGCATGTACATCACTGACAGTAAAAAGAATGGACAGAGTAAGCGTGACATCACCCACATACGGAAGCCTGGAAGGGACATGGAGAAAAAAAAAATCTGTGGCAGTGTAGTTTTACGTTATCTCGCAAAGTTTGACTTGTCTCGCAAGTCTTAACAACAATATTACAATATACTGCAATGCAGTATATTATAAATTTTTTAGTATTTATAAAGTTAAGGCAGTAATATCTGCCTTAACTTTTGAAATACCCAAATCCAGCCTTTTATCTGGATTCAAGGGAGGATTGGATTACCAGAGCAGAATCCTGATCTTCAATTTGTAGAACTTTACTTGTACTTTACTAGTGTTAAGTCAATACTAAATCAATGTGAAATATTGGAAATATTCTTAACATATTCTCAAGGCCAATAGAGCACATTATAGCTTATAGTTGGAGGCAGGTCTTTTCAGGGAATACTACACTTTATCTGTGCTGCATTTTGTGGTTTGACAAAAGGAGAGGACAGCTACGTGGTCGCCATATGTAGTGATGTATTTTGCCATTTGTTCATCAGTCATGATTGATAGCACTGCCTTGTCAACCTGCAAACATAAAATATCAAAAGAATTACTTCAGGCTAAAATGCTTATTTTTAACATGAATGAAACATACACAAATCCAACTCTCCTTTCCCCCTTGTGTTTAAGTGGTAGCCATCCCATGGAGAAGCCTTAATAACTCAGCTAATGGTGTGACTGTATACAAAAGAAGACTGGCTTGCCTAACGCAAAAGTCCACTATATCCATTTCTATGAACAGCCCTGCAAGTGATAGCACATTTATTCTGCAGTAAAAATAATCTGGAGATAGAAATGAGTTGTGTTGATGATTGTATTATTTTCATTTTTCTATTCAAGAAAATAGAAGATCGATAAAAGAAGCCACCCCCTATATGTATACTGTTTATTTAATACTATGTCATTTCGTTACAGTGTCTGTCCCGTGTATTAAATACGTATTGTTTTATGTTTATAAATAGTCATTGGGCTCCTATTTCCCGCACTCAGGCATATATGAAAACAAGAGTTGTTGCTCCCTTTTGCCAGTAGATGGAGTATACACTTTCCCCGGCTTTAATTATGGTGATATTGACTGAATTTTCCACCCACCTTATCTCTTTGCATTTTCCTGATGTCCTCTTGTGGGACCTCTCTCGATTGCAGAAACTTTTCCAGTCCTCCTCCATGGCTCTTCCATTTCACTTCGAACTGTCCATTGAGCAGCTAACACCTATGAAGGATCCATTGATTTGGTTTCAATTTCACCAGGCTGACCCGGAAGCACATGTCTTAAATAACGCAAAATCATACAAAAAAATGCGAGATTGCACTGACTTTGCGAGATTTAGCGAAACTTTGCGAGATAACGCAAAACTACACTGCCACTGATTTTTTTTTTTCTCCATCTCCCTTCCAGGCTTCCGTACCCACAGGTTTCTCAAAAGCGGTTTTGAAGCTTAAAATATGTGGCTCTGGCTTCCACTTCCCATCTAAAAATCAGCAAAGATGTGGATCATCGACGGACCTGAGGCAAGCTAAATCATCTCTGGCTGCTCAAACTATAGAAATTCACACGTAGTACAGTTACTATTAATAGAAAAATTTGCTATAGAGACCAAAACTGTTTTTTGTACCAGGCTGTAAACATGTTTATTTCTGCTGTGAAGTTGGACATTTTAACATGGGGATTTATGGAGGTTGACTCGTTCTGTAGCCAGCCTCAAGTGGCCACTCGAGAAACTGCAGTTTTTGGTACTTATCTTTTGGTACTTTGGTGCCTTATTAGGCTAATTAAATATTAATCAATGACAAAATTGCTTCCACCAATAGTTTCTACACAAGATTTTTTTAGTATTTTTCGCATGCTTTTCCTGTCCTGACAGTGGAGCCAGCCTGTCAGGTGTTAGAGCCCAGCACTGAGGCTGGTGACACACCATCTGACAGAGTTTAGATGATGGTCAGTAGAGTGTGGTAGTGTGCATTTATGCTTGTAGTCTCAACAGATTGCTGTTCAGATATTTTCCATCTGAAATTTGCTGAGGACCAACAGCCAATGACAGAACAACATCATCATGAATATAACTTACTAGCCTGAAGCGATGTCCACATCTTTTATCTTTTTGTTTTGAATGTATCTTTGGAAGCACAGCTGCTTAACGTGCCATCTTTTACCATGTTTTCTCTTTCATGCAGAGTTGAAACACAACATTCCCTAAAGATTGCCTTTAAGAGGAGCTGCAGTTGTAAAAATTGGAGACTGATTGCGGTCTCACGTTTTTGTGTCTTTTCATTTCTCCTTTTAATGACAGAGGTGGACTTCATTCCACAGGACTGACATAGAAAAGACTAGCTAAAAGACTAACTAGCTGATTCGCTGATCTCAAATGCGTGGATGATGATCTCACTGTCAATTCAGACAAAATTCAGTTTATCTGCAACCTGTTGGACTTTCTTTTTTTTAAAGCACATCAAATTTCGCTATCATCCTGTTGAAAATGAGACAAAATCTGTTCAGAAACAACAGACCCTATATTTCAATGTTCACTACCAAAACTGGATGCCTGCTGTGTGATGGCAGAGGAGTGTGTGAAGAAAGATTAATGGGTTAGAGTTCTCGACCAGATTTGCTATCAAGCCTATTTTAAACACCTGATATTGCAGCTAATATAACACAACACAATTGATTAATCTGTTGGTATTTATCATGAATAAATATTCAATTAGTAAAATTAATTTGACTTTTATTTGGCAAAAAAACTAAAGTAATTTCCACATATCACATTTGACATTACGTGACAGTGTCAGACCTAAATGCATTTCTTAAGTATAATGTTAAAGCCCGATCACACCCCGATCCACATCAATGGGACTGCTGTGGAGATTGTTCATCACACAAAGTTCCTGGGGGTTCATGTGGCTGACAACCTGTCCTGGAACCTGCACACCTCCTCCCTTGTCAAAAAGGCACACCAGCGTCTGCACTTTCTGCAGCGGTAGAAGAGGGCCCACCTCAGTCCATCCATCCTCACCACTTTCTACAGGGGCACCATAGAGTGTTCTGACCAGCAACATCTCTCTCTGGTTTGAAAACTGCAGCGCTGTGGAGAGAAAGGTGCTGAGGAGAGTGGTGAGGTTAGCTGGATGGACTATTGGTACAACTCTTCCTACCGTTCAGGAGCTGGCCCACAGAAGATGCATGTCTAAAGCTAAAGGCATCATCAAAGACCCCACCCACCCCGGCCACAGTCTGTTCTCCCTTCTCCCCTCTGGCAGGAGGTACCGCAGTCTACGGACCAAGACTGTGAGATTTCAAAATAGCTTCTACCCCACTGCCATCAGACGACTGAACTTAGATTTATCAAACCAAACCCACTAATTCAGACTTATCAGACTTCTTTATTTATTTATTTAGCTATTTTCTGCCAGTATTCCATTTGCAGCAACAATGCTTCTTTTTGCTGTAATAATTGATTTATATTCTTCACAGCACTCCATTAGTGAACTGTTCATGCTGTTGTACATCACAGAACAAGAAGTGGCAGGTGGGCGTTCGATGTTGTGCAGAAGTAGATTAAAGTGACTGAATTAAACACCCCCTTTCATGAGAATGTACACAGAAGCCCGATGAAGAATACCTGCATTAACAAAGAAAACTGAAATGCACCTTTGTGATGCCCATTATTACTGAATGGGATTTAAGGTTTTGTCGAGCCAGGTCATGAAAAGAAAGCCTACGTCAAACTTACTTCGTAGTACACCCCTCAGGTAATGGTTAATGGACTGTACATCTTTATATATAACACCTTTTTAGTCTTCTGGCCACTAAAGGTGCTTTACATTACATATATCATTCACCTATTCACATATAATCATACAGATCATCATACAGAACTAATAATTCACACACATTCTCACCTTCAGGAGCAATTTGGGGTTCAGTATCATGCAGACAGGAGGAGCCAGGGATCACCGATGATCTGATTAGTGGACGACCAGCTCTTCCTCCCAAGCCACAGCCACCCACAGAATAGTTCAAGCACTATACATTCAAGCAGTTTATGGATGCGGTTCAACTTGTGTGATCATGTGAAGTTGTAATAGTTAGTGTGGATACCACTGCCAGCTAAAACCACAAAAATATGTCTATGTGCTTGTGTTTGCAATGTGTTGGTCTGACTAGACACAATGCTTGTTGCTGCTTGATCTGCATAAACATTACCTTGGCAATATTACTCCACCCAACCTAGCACAAGGTGTTCATTTGTAGCTAGGAAATTACCAGTCACAAAAAATGGATGCTTCATTGGTGATACCACTGATTGTTTAGGAATGCTAACTGAGGACGTAGTACGTAGGAAGCCTCCAAGCCTCCTACTGCCCACTGTTCTTTCTCTGACAGATGTTTGAGCCTCTTGCTGAGTGCAACCCTGTATTTGAGGACTAGGGAAGTTGGCTTTATTGAGCCACATAAAGCCACATAAATAGACTTAATAAAGCTCAGCTTTAAAATACCAAACAATGATCTCAACAATTTCTCTCTCTCGAACATAATTGTTAACAACAGCACACATTCACTACAAATGTAGTTACAAAAGGAAAAAATCCTATTACACCAGTGCTAACATCTACATAATTTATATTACCATTTACTGGTCTGTATGCTGCCACCTATTAGTCAGGGTCATTTCCACCCATTGTTTAGTCGAGCACAGACCGACATGATGGATGTTGCTTTAATTCTCTAAGTAATATGTGTAAATAATTATAAAATACATTTCTCAAGTAATATTCTGTTGAAACTTTTCTATTGTTTCAGTAAAAGGTGGTCTGCTAGCTAGCAGTTCCAGCTGTAGCTTGCTCTGTTCGCTGCTTGACTTTATCACTCATAGTGTTGGTGAGATGTGTTTTACACCCCCACCACAAGGAAATGTTGGAGTAATGTTGTAATATTGAGGGACAGTCTTTGGTTGTCTATGGCCCTACAAAGCATACAATGAAGCAACAGGGCTCACTACTCAAGCAGGCAAATTTCACCAAATAAAATTACCTCAATGTAAGCAAGTGCATGCCAAAGGATATTATTGTGATCAGTCAGGTTAATTATGCTAACAGTTCAGTAGTTGCTTTTATAAAGGTATGCCACTGCATTGGTCCAAAGTAAAGACTAAAATGGTTTCAATCATGTCATATTTCTGTTAGTAGATAATCAACTAATAATATATTAAAAAAATACTTTTGTTACATGAACCTCAGGTGGACCAACCCACCCGCCCTGGAATCAGTACCTATATTATACCAGGGGTAGGCTTTATAGTGTACAATTATATGAAATTATAATGAATTTATTAACATTACCTCATCATATATTAATATTATGCTAACATTATATTATTGTATTTACACTATAATTTTTATTTAATGTTAGAATATTATATATTATACTTAATACTTAACTCACAATAGTAACTCATGCAGGTTGTGCAGATATGTGTAGGATACTGTAGTTTATAGTTTTTAGCCAGAGCCAGAATGACGGTGGCATTGTGCCAATATGTGCTTCTTTTAGCCAGCCCCTTCCTGAGAGCAACACATTCCTCTTGTTCTATTTTACCTCTATTTTAGCAATGTTAAAGAAAATGCTCAGTAATCAGTAATCTTGTTCACACAGGGTGTGGTATGGGCTGTGTGGTGGTGTCCAGGGCCAATTTTCATAACCAGTCCATCCCTGAAATCTTTACAAAGTACCACAGAGCTGAACATAATCATAACTGAGTTCAAAGCCAGGACAAGCTGCTGTAAACAAATGAAGAGCCAAAATGGACTTCCTGTCACAGGACATGTCTTCCTCTGCCACCCCAGAGAGAAGCTCTCACACATCATTTACTCTTTGAGATGGAAAATTATAGTTGATTTTGCAGAAAACAAATAATTTTCACTGTTATTTAGATACATCTCAAACACAGATGTATTGAAAAAAAGTCCATCCAACAAACAAAATACTTGTCATTGTTTTCCAAAAGAAGCATACGAAGAAGAAGCCCATATGTATCCTAAATCATCACCCCTTTTCTGAGCAATGGTCAGTGTCTTTAAAAACTATTACAAAATATACCACCTCTCAAAGGGTGTTACCATTATGCACTTTGTTGACCTGTTGATCCACCTACCTCTCACCATGAAGTTGTGCAACGCTAATACCATCCTCTCACTGTGTCCAACTTTTGTGGCCACTGTCAAGGTAAGTGTTGGTTTTAGGCATTTGACAAAATGACCAAAAACATTTTACTGTGTCAAGACAAAAATAAAAGATTTTCAGAAGTTCAGAATTAGAATTAAATATTATACTGTGAACACAACACTTTGTGAAGGTAATTCTGAATCGTGAAAAAAAACTATGAATCTTGAAAGCCAAGAATATACAGTTATACCAGCCAGAAGACTGAAACTGGAAAGACTAAAAATACTTTTTTAATCGAAGCTAAAAATAAAAGGCGTCACTTACCTTTTAAGACAAGATAAGTTATGGAGGTTGCGGTGGAATGTAACCATCGGTGGAGGAGCAGAGAGTTGCTCTGACACAGTGACATTAAACTGGAATAAAAAGTGATCTGATAGGTGGAGAGGCGTTACCACCAGGGTACCTGTGACACAGTAGCGGGTGAGAATCAGGTCAAGTTTTTTGCCCGCTTTGTGAGGAGGACTGTGGACCAGCTGGAGGTCAAAAGAATGTATCAGGGATATAAAGTCTGCTGAGCCTGGATTGTCTAAGTGGATGTTCCTGTCACCCAGGACGAGTAAGGGACAGTCATGATCAGGGATGGATGACAGTAGGGTATCCAGCTCGTCTATAAAGCCACAGTTGGCCTGGCGGACAATAAATGACAACAATGTAGGCTTTAACATATTATTATAGGTAATAATTATAATGAGCCAGTAGTGTAATATATTCAATAAGCATTTGCTGTACTTTTATCTTGTACTTTTACTCAGGTATAATTGACCTTACTTAAGTAAAGGACTTCAGTAAGGCCACAATCAAACACAAACAGTTGGAAATACGGAAATCATGGAAACATGAGGAGCTCATGAATTATATCACCGTGTTTAACAGTGTGAGCTCATTGGTTTCTTGTGTGCACACCATGAGCACACTAACAGGCTGCTTCATAATGAGGAACATTAATAATGAACTGTAATTGCTGCATTAATAGGAAACAACAAAGCAAATGGAATACGTACTTCTGGGCTGGGAGGGTGTTTGTTTTAGAACCTCCATAAAAGCATGCAGAATTTGGCATGAGGTTTAAGTATGTGTCAAAGTCTTTGTTGGCTTCAAACACAGAGGCCAGCAGGCCAAAAGAAGGGTGGAGGAATGGAGGACGAGGTGGAAGACATTAGATGTAAGTAGAAAGAAAATAAATGTTGTTGAGAAAGACATATGAGCCTTTATATAGAAGAAGAGCCTCAGTGAAAAAACACTGTTTCTTACACCTTGTAGAAATTTCATAACACTGCTGGATTGCAGACATTCATACTACCAAAATATAAATAAATGCACAAATATACTTCAGGTACAGGAACAAGTTTAGATTAAGATAAATAAACATAACAGATACATATTCTTAGAAATGTATCCTGCGTATAAGTCTGTTTTCTACAACTAATCTGAGGCTGGGTCAGTCAAGGTATCTCAGATCTTCTTCTTTTCTTCCAAAATTTCATGAAAGATTGAAAGATGTTTCAACACCAGGAATATTAATCCTCCAGTTTGTTCTGGGTCTCCTCACAGTTGGACATGTCTGAAGAAAAACGTCCAGGAGACATCCTAATCAGATGCCTTCACTACCTCAACTGACTCCTTTAACTAAACTCTGATTCAACATGCTCTGATGCAGAATAAAGAATCCTGGGTGCTCAAATTAGCCACCTATAATGGCATCTACCTGTAAATCAAAGGAGCCATGCTCTTAATTCTGCATAACTTTAAGCCTTAATATCATTTGAACAGGTGAGTTGTATAAAAAGTCACCCTCAGTACAGTTGTCATGAACGGGGAAATTAGCTATAGAGACCAAAACTGTTTTTTGTACCAGGCTGTAAACATGTTTATTTCTGCTGTGAAGTTGGACATTTTAACATGGGGACTTATGGAGACTGACTCACTTCTGGAGCCAGCACTTCATATTGGCTTCACTTCACAGCCACGGAGGTTGGCGCTTGGTAAGCACATACAATATTAACAACAGTGTATATACTACAGTGGCAGAAACTTGTAGAAACAAACATAAGCAGCCCATGCTAAAAAAAAAAAAAAAACTTCATGTGGTCCCAAGGTATCAAGTCCACAAGAAATCTCCAGAGACATGAGTAGTTAGTTTCAGCATAGCCAACACACTATTGCTGTAAGGCACAGTGTAACCCCTAACGCATTGAAAGCATAAATGTCCTGAGAGACTTGATGAAGGTCAGGACACCTGAGGACTATTACTCCAAATCATTTCACAAACTTGAAATATGTGAGTAAAAGCAAAACAATCAATACAGTCTGTGCAGTACTGTGCCTGAATGCCATTCATTGGTTGTCTAGGACCGCATCTGAGCAGTCATGGGGCAGTTGAACACGACCTGGGTGCACACATAGAGGTATTGTTGCTGGTGCCAGGCTCTGCCACAAAGGGTAGAGAGTTCATCTTTATCATTTATAAATGACAAAAATGAAACCATTGTAGATTTTATTATGCAATGTTTTGTCTATAGTGTAAAAGCAAATGTTTAAATGTTAAATATAAACTAAGCACAGTAACACATGGATGTGATAAAGTAGACAACATTAATTCACCTGCCTTTATGTTTTCATGGTAAATGTGTCGTATATTCCAAGGTTTTACAGCTTTTAAATAAAATGTACCGTATTAATACTGTAGTATACTAATAGTCAAACCCTTTTGCCTGTCCTAAGTAAGCCAATGATACGTGAGGGTCAAGTTATTTGTTTTGTTAGTGTATGAGCTGGTTTGGTGACCCTGAAATCAAAAGTTGAACCTCATTTAACTAAACCCGTGCCTGTTTCCATCTGACTGTTTCAATTTTCTCCTCCTTTACAATTGGTCTTGTGTTTGGACTTAAATGTCATAATCGTTTGCTTTAGCCTCTTAATGCACTTTAAGCCATTTTCCAACACAGGACATTGACACACATGCACAAACACACACTTGCACACATACACATGCCTTATACAACAGATGTTGTACTGTGTACTAACAAATAGCATGTGTTTCATTAAGGCTGTATGACCAGTAACTGGACCGCCTTAAGGTGCCTGTCTAGGTGAAGTGGACTGACTAAACTCCTTATTCAGTTTGTCGAGAAATGGAAAGAACACAAATGACAAACTTATGGAGATGCAGATGCGGCTGTGGCTCGGAGGTAGAGCAGGTCGTCCACTAATCAGAAGATCAGCGGTTCGATCCCCTCCCTCTGCATGTCAAAGTGTCCTTGGTGTCCAAATTGTATGAATGGTTAGCTCCTCAATCTGATGAGCAATTGGTCCTTGCATGGCAGCTAATGCCATCAGTGTATGAATGTGTGTGAATGGGTGAATGAGACACGTACTGTAAAGTGCTTTGAGTGGTCGGAAGACTAGAAAAGAGATATATAAGTACAGTCCATTTACCATATGCAAATGTGTCCTGGACTACATTCAAGGGTACTAAACAGCTGATAGTAGTTTGTGTTCCAATGCATCATTTTAAAGTGTGAAACAACAAAGAGATGCCACAGCTAAAATGAATTCTTGTGGATTAAGTACACACTGTCTGATGTCGTCTGACTAATGCCGACTAACTGTAGCTACCGTTAGCTAGTTAGCCATGCAGCTAGTGGTCTTATACGTAGCTGACACTAACTAAACTGGGAGCACCAGAGGAGTGTTGGTGTTTACCCTGCTAGCCCAGGAGCTTTGAACTGCTGGGAGGAGGTTTAATAAAACTAATAAATCTTGATTTAAGCTTGAAAGTTAATAGGAATGAGAATGAAAATATGGTTAACGAAAATAAGTGTCAATAAGTGTCATCATTCTCCATGCCACCATCAGTCTGTGAGGTCTCCTCCCTTGCTTCCTGATACCCTGTCAGCAGCACAACCAGAGACCACAGACTGTCAACCAGGTCAACCCTGGAGTTAATTGACCAGGTCAGGATTTTAGGTTACAGTCATGGTAAGTAACCTGAGGAGAGATGTGACTGTTAACATAACACATCAAATCACAGGATCTGACCAGAGATAAGCAGTGCTCTGTCCTTAACCACACCTTCACAATGTGTTCATTTATTTTATTCCTCTGTGTGTCTCAGACTGCTTGACAATGATGTGCAGTGTTTATAAGAAATAAAATAAACCATAAATAGTGTATGTTAAGATAACATCCACTGGCTACCTGTAGCTGCCTGCACTGAATTTAAATCCCTAAGGCTGGATTCAGACAGCTGCGGCGAGAACGGAGGTTTTTCCATTCATTTGAGCGAGGGTCGTCTGTTTTGTTCCCGGCGGCCTGCGCCATGGGGTGTCAGTGAAAAACAGCTCTGGCTGCGGTGGAGAAGTTGACCAAGATCCAACTTTTGGAAAAACGGAGCCCGACGTCACACTCCGGCTGCCAGTCACACACTCAGATCGGTCAAACATCCACAGTCAGTCTGAAATATCTCTGATACTGAGACTATCCAGGTGGATTCTTGGACTGAACTCTGATAATCTACTTGTTGTGTTCTGGCTTTGTTCAGTTCATGTACCTAGTTTCTAAATCTGACTTTTACTTGCAATTTACGCCGCAAAATACTGACACAAAGAAGTTTAATTTGATTTGTGTCCGATGGTTTGAGAGACAGAGAAAAAGAGAGCGCTTTGGTCGAGAAACATGCTGTAACAATGACAGTGAGCGAGCACCGCCATGAATAAAACCAGTTAATCAGCAAAATAAAAAGTTATTTCCTGATTTCATGGTTAAATTCAGCATGTATAGACATGCCCCCAGCAACCCACCTCAGCTCCCCCCACCACCGCACAGCCCTGCTACGTCTGCCGCCTGATCCTGTCTGAATGCACGCTAATGCTTGCTTACAAAGTAGTCTCTGGTTCTCGTCTGTTGTTCCCCCAACAGGGAACAACTCAAAACCTCCTGAAGACCCAGAAAACCCGTTCTAGAATTGTCACTTGATTCTGCATGTATGCTGCTCAGAGTAATCACAGTCCACAGACCTTCTGCTGACAGCACAGGGAGCTTCCTCCCGCTCACTTTGGTGCATAGGGCACTTAAAAGCACTTCACTTTTGGACAATGGCTTTACGTGTGGAACAGTAACAGTAAGTAATAGTAAAATAAATAGAAAACAGTAATAGTAATAGCACACTTCACTACAAAGGTGAAACACAGAAACGTTGTTTGCTAATGCAAATGCTGTATAAATATGCTTGTTTCCAGCAGATGTGAGGGTGTTTGAGGGTTATCACGCTTCTGGTGGACAACAGTTTGTTGCTACAGAATGACGGTGTTAAAACAGTGCAAAACAGTAACCAAGGGGATGAGACATAGCCTGGTGCTTCTGAGAGCTCAACAGGTCCCTACTGAAATCATTTACTTCCCTGGACACAAAGACTGCTATGTTTTGGACTGTGCCAAAGTGAAACTTCCCTTTAATTTAACCAGAACCAAGCTCATGGATATGTTCCTGAGTTGCCCTTGCAGGTTGGGAAATGGACTTTATTTGAGTCTTTGCATCTTTCCAGATGTATTAATAATTGTATGAAGATCATTTTAATATTATATTAAATAATATTTTCATACATTTACAAGTAAACATTTTGGAAACAAGATCACTGCAAAATTATTTTTAGCTTTGTGACCTTCATTCAGCTGCCCCTACCTTACATTGTCCATCCTGGAGGTTCACTACCAGGCACAGTCCAGGACCTGAGTGCATAATGAGCTGCTCAACACACAGATTTTGACTTTAATTTCAATTCACCACAGAAGACAGATTTGAAAACAATATCTTCTTTGTAAATCTTGCCCCAGGAGTTCAGAATTCATAGGTGAAAGAACACAGCGCAAACATGTCCTTTAGATGGGGGTTTAAATGCTCTGTTAGACTAGTTTACATTCCTTGTGTGATTTCACAGAGGCTTGTGATTGGCAATTTGTCACGTCTGAGACTGGGTTATTAGGGCTGAAAGAAGAGAGGCATGATGAGACTGATATGAAAAAGCAGAGTGAGAGACAGAGGGGTTGGTGGAAGATTCTGGAGGCCATAAGGTAACTGTAATCAGAGAGGAGAGAAGAGAAGAGGACACATAAAAGGAAAATAGTGAGAGAACATACAAAGTCAGCTTTGGCTGCTCTGTAAATGAAAGCTTCTGAAGCATTACCATCCAAACACTAGTGGTTTATGAATCGTCGTCGTTCATCCAAATCATTCACCCAGATCATTTTACTGACCCAGGATTAATGAGTCTGTAGTCTCCATTAACCCGGATCTTTACCGTCCTACACCCGCCTAACACCGGGCCACATATACAAAATAGAACGATAAACTATAAATATTCAGTTGCACCATTCACTACTCTCCTTTTAACCTGTATAATCTCATTACAACATGTCCCAGTCAATCTGCCTAAAAAGCTGACAGAAATCCTGCTATTATCAAGGACAATAAGCAGTAGTTGCCACTAGCAATAGCTTTAGTAGTCGGGACTTAGATGAGCTGACAGCAGAACGGTACACTCCATCTGAAGGAAGTAGAGGCTGAGGCCAACAATATAAATATTCAATTGGTTGCAATCTGCAGTCTCACCACTAGATGCCACTAAATCTGACACGGTTATCCTTTAAGAGATTGAGGAAAATATGTTCCTAACAATATGAAATATGGAACAATGCACATAACAAGCCGTAGACAACTGGCATGTCAATGTTTCCCCCCTACTTTCCATGCTCTATAATTTCTATGCAGACTATGATACCATAAACAACTAGTCGTTCTGCTCATTTAACACCATGTCAGAGATTTTGCGGGAGGCTATTTGATCTTTTGCATTATAAATCAGTATGGATTTACTGGGACCAACTCCCATGATAGAAAAGATAGCGGTTATGGAAATTCTTGTGTAAAACTAACCACTGGCGTGCTTATAGCTGCTCAAACATAAAGTATATGCATAGTGAAGCACAACCAAATGTCCTGTGTCTGTGAGAATTAGACAGCACCCATTGTGTCCACTTTGTATATCAACTGCATGACAAAGGCTGCCAGGTAAGGACTGCGAGCATGTAAAAGCAGGGGAGAAGTGAGCAGCCTTGCTCACACAGAGTGAGGGGGAGAAGTCCAGTCCAGATAGTAGAAGAGGTTGTTATGAGAAACAGTGTGGAGAGTGGATCCGGATCTGCTGTAGCCTCTGTTCTGTTCTGACCTTGTTGATAAACATGCACCTGTTTGTAACAAAGAACCATATTCATAATTTCAGGTAAACTGCAAATGTAACCAATTTCTCTTCAGTCTCACGTGTCTCCTCCATGGAGGTTCACAAGGCAAGCAATAAATCAGCCTTTGGAATAAGAGACAAGGTGAATGTGCTTTTTCATTTGACAACATAATCAATGAATTGAAAAGGAATTAGAGCAAAATCCAAAACATTTAACCCTGTAAAAGCTATGACTGGTTGTCTGATATGCTATAGAGGCCTCTTTCTTAGAGAGTGGACGCTTAATTAATACAAAGTTATTCTGATCAGCTTCATTCTAGGACTAAACATTTCTATCTATCTATAGGATTCATGTATCCATGTTCCATGAATGTAGCAAATGGAATTTCTATTCTATATATTATATATATATATTATATATATATAATAATACTAAGACACTACTAAGACACACACACACACAATTCATTTATGTTAGCTAGAGTTAGTATGTCTGATGGTGGTTGCTTGTGAGAAATGTCAATATGGCAATGTTCATTGTTTTATGTGCACAACTGCACACAAAGTGCTCAATGTATGGTCTGTTAAAGTGGTGCATGCAGTGACTATTGTGGTTGTGTGTTTGTCAGACATGCAGAAATGCAACATTTCAGTAGGTGATAAGGAGCTGAGGCTGACAGCCAGGTAAACAGTCCCCATTCATTCTCCAAACTATGAGGGATAGTAATACACACTGATATGTAGGCACTGTGAGCCTAGACGAAAGAGTCCGAGACAACATTCTCACACAGACGTCATGTTTGACACAGGATTACACTGTAATACACTCAACCTGTGTTTGACCCATTAATACCAGACTCATGGCACTGGTTAATACATGCATCTGCAACTGGAGATCTATGCACATTAAACTGCATATTTATGAGAGCTTGCATTAAAATAGAAAAAGAATCATAAAAATTCCTTTTTGTCAGCAGTGGCGTCACAATTCAAAGAGCTGGTTGAAGGGCCGTTTTTAGAGAGCACACTCACAAACACACTGTCCACGCATTTGTGCTAAGTGAGCCTTAGTTCCACCCAAAAACTCTATGATGTGTGGTTAAATAAGTCAGTCAGTGACGTCTGTGGACAATGTTACACTAAAAATGAGCTGAGCCACCGCAGTGTTGAGTCCAGTAAACCATCATGTAGTCTCACTCCTCTAACGTCTGTGAACCAACGTTCAAAACTAAGGATGTCCTGTTGTCACATGGACATAAAATAGGCTAACTGACTTGGGCCAGCAGAGAAATGTATCAATACATTTTGAATATTTTAATCGTTCAAACTTGAAACATATGAGGCAGCGCAAACATAAGCTCTATGCTACATACATAGAAAAATCTATCATAGAGAGTCAGTTTTACCAACTTGGTGACTTCTCGCTAGAGCAACTTTTCAGACTTCCAGCATCTTACTTAGTAGACATGTAATGAGTCGACCTTACTGGTAATCTATTCTACAAACTTCATGTCGGCTGTGGCTCATTCACTAATCAGATGATCGGCGGTTCAATCCCCGGCTCCTCCAGTCTACATGTTGAAGTGTCCTTGGGCAAGATACTGAACCCCAAATAGGAGTAGTTGGCACCTTGCATGACAGCCAATGCCATCAGTGTATGAATGTGTGTGAATGGGTGAATGAGATATGTAGTGTTAAAGCGCTTTGAGTGGTCGGAAGACTAGAAAGGAGATATATAAGTACAGTCCATTTACCATGTCAGGAGCAACATGGAAAGCAAAACGTATATTGTATAGCATTATATGAGCATTTTAATTTAGGTATGAAGGTATAATGCCTCGGTTAGGAAGATCTGGACTATTCCAAACAACTCTAGAACTCCACTCGGGGGTGGCTGTGGCTTGGAGGTAGAGCGGGTCGTCCAATAATCAGAAGACTGGCGGTTCGATCCCCTCCAGTCTGCATGTCGAAGTGTCCTTGGGCAAGATACTGAACCCCAAGTTGCTCCTGAAGGCTGTGCCATCTGTGTGTGAATGTGTATGAATGGTTAGCTCCTCAAACTGATGAGCAGTGAATGTGAATGGGTGAATGAGATACGTACTGTAAAGCGCTTTGAGTGGTCGGAAGACTAGAAAGGCGCTATATAAGTACAGTCCATTTACCATTTACCACTGGTCGTCTGTTGAGTATCATCACATTGCATTGCAATAAGTTCCAACTGCACGCCCTCCTGTACGCCCTCCTGTACGTCCTCCTGCATGCCCTCCATTTTCTTCACATCACTGAGAACCTCCACCAGCAGAACAAGTCAGGGTGCTTACATAAAAGATACGATGTAAAACACAATGTATCTTTTTAAAAGGGGGTAGTCTGCTGGTTGCCTGGCCCGGTTCACATCATTAGGCTAAGTTTACTTCCAATCGGAATATATAACATACAGATGTGAAAGTGATATTAATGTTCTCCAAAATCAAAAACTTCCACCTCTCTCCACTATCAGTACGATGGAGGAAGAGAGATTTTTGTTCTAAAGAAAAAAAGCAATTCTTTGACATGGCTAGTGCTGGTCTGTATACTGTCAGCTTACTGAAATTAGAATGAATCCGTTATTAATGAAAGTTTGACATACCCCCTTGCTCCTCTCTCTCCAACTCTGAGCCACATGTGGTCTTCAAGCTGCAGCTCAGCTCTTTGCACACATGGTTTGATTTAGTGCTGTGGAAAGATTAAATAGGAAAGTCAGAGAAGCAAAAGAGAGCTGTGTCCTTTCATATTACCAAATTTAATTGCATCTCTCAGAAGCTTTTATCAAAGCTACAGTTCTACTTAAAGACTGGTACCTCCTGAGCCAAATCACTGCTTTATCTGGATCATGACTTGGTTTATGTGATGTTCACAAAGCCTTGCCAGTATTAGCTAATTTAGTTTACATTAGTTTATCTCTGTTTTAAGCACATGATGCAATCGTCTAGAAATGTTACATAAAAGATGATTGAATGCCAATATGGTTCGATTTGGCTGTAGAGGCAGACAGTGCTCTACGTTTGTATCAGCGCAGAGTGATAATAGTTACATTTCACTGAAGTATGTGTTTTCCATATTTGAATGAAAATACACCAAATTTGATTAATTCTAAAATCAGAAGGAAGAGAAAGCTAGCATGGCGGAGGGAGAAGTAACAGCAACATGTGGCAGTCAGTAGTTAGCTAAGTTGACTGTTGGTGTCGCTTTAGCTGGTCTTGACTACAACAGTCCTACAGGCGGGTCCTCTTCTACGAAGTCTTCCATGTTTCTACAGTAGCCCAGAGCAGACACACTAAACACTGGCTCTAGATGGGGACTTTTTTCAGCATTTTTCATACATTTTATGGCCACTGTAGTTTCTCCTCCACACTCAAAATGGGTGGAGTGGAGATTGCAGCATGCAACTGCACCGCCAGACTGCTGAAAACACATTATTGACAGCAGGTCTTGAAATGATTTTATTAAAAGGTTGGAGTGTTAACCAGCATAGCAGCGATGCTCACAGCCTAAAAATGCTGGCTCATGGAGAAGTCCAAACTGATGTATGATAGGGTCAGCTGACCTCAGTGTCCTGCCAGAACTAACATGCTGCATTCACTTTGGTGAGAAATATACAAAAGCATTGCTGAACTGAGCATGTGAGTTGAATCAGATTACACATTATACATTTAGACGTGTAAAGTGACAGGCCATCTGAGTCAGCAGGCTGTTAAACTGTAGGTCTCCTGATCTGAGATTTCTGGTCAGAATATTATGAGAACCTGGAACAAAATCTAAACCTGACAAGAGAAGACAAGAATAATGTTAAGTTATAGAGTTCCTTTTCAGAATTCATGTGATTTGGTTAGTTAGCTATGTGACTGAATCTTGGAGAAAAGTTACAGATTTATAAAGTAAATGTGAATATTGATGTTGATTGTATGTATGTATGTATGTATGTATGTATGTACTGTATGTATGTAAACAGGATTTCTCACTCTCACTCAAAGCCTACAGCACAGTAACTCAAAATAAATTCTTCTCATCTGAAAAACACACAATGAAAGCCAACAACAGCACCAGCTGTGAGCGTACACCACCTCTAACATGAACAGGATACACTGTGAGTGTACACCACCTCTAACATGAACAGGATACACTGTGAGTGTACACCACCTCTAACATGAACAGGATACACTGTGAGTGTACACCACCTCTAACATGAACAGGATACACTGTGAGTGGTGAGTGTACACCACCTCTAACATGAACAGGATACACTGTGAGTGGTGAGTGTACACCACCTCTAACATGAACAGGAGACACTGTGAGCGTACACCACCTCTAACATGAACAGCACCTCTAACACTATGAGCGTACACCATGAGCATACACCACCTCTAACATGAACAGGAAACACTGTGAGCGTACACCACCTCTAACATGAACAGGAAACACTGTGAGCGTACACCACCTCTAACATGAACAGGATACACTGTGAGCGTACACCACCTCTAACATGAACAGGAAACACTGTGAGCGTACACCACCTCTAACATGAACAGGAAACACTGTGAGCGTACACCACCTCTAACATGAACAGGAAACACTGTGAGCGTACACCACCTCTAACATGAACAAAACATGAGCAGGCTGTGGCGTCATATAAAGTTACAGAAAACATAGTCAGACTTTATACAACAACATGAATCCTAAAAGAATCTTACCTTTAGCTTCATGTGAACTCATCATATCATCAGTCTGTGTTTGTTGTCAGTTCGTGTCCTGAGACGTTTTTGCGTCTTAAGTCCTCAATTCATTTTTAATCCTGGACTAAAAGTGATGTCGTCGTCCATTTTGTGTCTACAGCTGTTGTAATGTGGATCAGATACTCTCTTTACCTCACGCCCTGGCCAAAGCAGACATTATGTCTTCAGAAACTTTAACTTTTCTGAACAAACACCAAGTGTTTGCATTTTAAAGCATAAACATCTATGTAACATTTACGGAACAAATATTTTGCAACTTCGGCCTCCACACTCTCTTTGTCTCTCTGACCTTCTCACTTCATCACTCTATATATTTCATTTGTATTTTCGATTCAAACTCTTTCTGACCATTTCATCTCATTATTTCCCACTTGATCTCTTACATGACGTGGACGTACCTGTCTGAAGGGAAGTCGGGTGATGGCCTGTCTGGACTCGCTGTCAATCATCTGAATTCACTGAAGTGAGACAGTTGCTTGAACTAAAGAGTTTAGGTATGGAGAGTTCTATGAATTAGACTTTAGGATGTGTATTTACAGTCACTGAATCAAACAGCAGGAACATGAAGCATTAGAATACACTAATAGTGAAAATGCACTGACATAAAGAAGTTTCAAAACTGAATAAATAATATACAATATGAAATAATAATAGGAAAGGCCTGCAATGAAAGCAATCAAGTAGTGATTAAGACAGAAAAATATTTATTGGTTAAAATAGCTTTTCACAGATACAATGAATGGGTTGTTTTGCTATCATGCACTTACACTGTACAACAGTGGATCCCCGTGGATTAACATCGTCTGAATAACTGCAACAAATGACTTTTGCTCTTGTTCTGTCAATGAAGACATCTCTCACAGAACCAGTCAATGAAACCAGTGGTCAGATGTCTGATATTATGCACTGTCATGATTTCTGTGTTATACAATAAATTAGTAACATGTGTATCAGAAAGCTCACCCCACTTACTGTGTGCATCATATTAGATCTCTATCACCAAGATCTCAGTGCAAACGCCATTGTAGCTGAAAGATCCATGACACATGTAAGTACCGACAAAATGATGCATTTAAAAATGACAAAAGAAAAAAAAATGACAAAAAGAAAAAAGCCCAAATTGAGATTCATCCTAGTGTTTGGTATTTGTGGAGCTACATTGGCATACATATTAATATAACTGACTAAATATTAGTCCAGATCTATAAGCAGTCTTCTAAAAACTCACATTTTTATTGTGACACAGTTAGCTTGATTTACAGTACTAAATATCTATTTCTCAAGCAGCAATGGTTACATCGAGTCTGAAAAACAAAACAATACCTACAGAACCAAAATCATTCACTTAAATATGTAAAACACAGGTAATCATTCTACTGTATTTCTCTACCGCCCACAAAAGATGAAAAATTTAAAAAAAAACACTCTGCACAAGCAGATCAGAGATTGCTTTGTCACAGCAGTCTGAACCCTCATCCCTGCCACTCTCACACACACCCCAAAAAAAGACAAATATAATCACAAAATGAAACATAACACCACATAAATTCAAAGTTTATCAGGAAACAACAGTCCACACCGACTGACAAAGTTACTCAAGAAAAAAATGATTTACTGTCAATAAATATATAGTTTGTGGGGAGTTAATGTAAAATGTTAACTGTGAATAAGAGACACTGTTTAGTAGTCAGTCTTTCCTCTTAGTGACAGGTGTCCTACAGATGCCTAGTAATAAATATATTATGAAAAATCACTATAACTGATATTAAGCATTCTCTCCAGAACCTTTGCTGTGAGTTGTTGTTTGTCGAGGCTGCAGCTCTGGACTATAACTCCTGTCTGTTGTGACTGAGAGACAAAAATGTGATTTTCATAGGAACTGGGATAAGATAGTTATGATGTATGAAGATGAAGTGAAAACAGTGAAAATGTATTTATTATATGATTCACACATAAATTCAGCTTTATTATACAAGCAAGCTGTAAGAGTAACTCGATTCAAGTGTGGCTATGAGTCCATCAAACTATGTTTCATTACAAACTGTCTGAAAACACTCGAGGGCTGTGTGGAATGTTGTGTGTATCAGTCACCTCATCTTTCTTTAATATGACCTGGGTTTGATTTGATCTTGGCTGTCTATTAGTCTTGGTTATAATGATGTCTTATTCACCAGCTGCATTTCACATAGCTTTGTAACAGAGTGCACCAAATCCCCACACCAGAGATCCACAAGTTTATGTCAAAGCAAGAGATGTGTATCACTTGTAATGGCTGTCCTCTCTCAGGAGCTACGGTGGAGTAATCTCTTACAAAGAAAGCAAATGACTTATCACTTAACACTTATCTCCAACCAAAATTCAGCATTGTTTTTTTTAAAGAAGCTCTTCACTCTAACTAACCTCAGCTAAATAGTAGTCATATGGGTTGTTTGTTTGTTCTTTTTACACCAAACTGTCCATGGTTATAGTTAGAATGATTGCCTTGAATCAAAATGGATCTGGATGTATTCACTCTCAGTTTTGTTTCTTGTTAGTTTATAGGGATATTGCTGTAAATTGACTGTAAATCAACCAGAGATAGCCTCAAAAGAACATTTTTATCTGGGCTTATGTTAAAAAGACACAACGAAGGAGGTAACTTATTGTAAAGCTATCACCAGATTTTCAGATGTCAGCTATGACAGTGGTAAGTAAAATGTTGTCACCAATAGGAAGAGTTGCAGAAACTGTGAGAGGAATAAGAAAAATGAATTTTCCTTTAATGTAAGCTTTGCAAATTAAAACCACATTGACTTTGACCAGTGTGATCCTCTGTTCTTCACCTGTTCAGTGACTGGTTCTAAGGAGACTTGCATCATTCCTGTAGCTGTTCTGTTTTCATAAAGCTGGGTTAGCTCCACTAAAAAGTTATAATAAACATCACTGAAAAATATTTGCAACTTGTACCTTTGACAGTGTTACATAACAAGTTGTCTCTTAGATTGACTAAGAGTCTCTATGCTGAAGACAGTGATCAAAGTTAGTCCCACCTCTTACATGAATCTATGTGATTGAGTGTTTCCTGATTCTCAGCCACACATTCTGTCAGACAGGCAGAGGTGGGAAGAAACAGGGCTTACACGTCCAGGTCATCCGGCCTGGCTCGGCTGCTCATTCGGCTGCTGGCCCGGCTACAGGGTCTGGCGTCCATCAGTGCCAGCGGCTGCAGCTCGTGTCCTGCTGATGAGGACAGTTTCTTATGCTCGTGGGTATCATCAGGGAAGTCAAAGGCTTGTGCATGGGAGTTTGAAATAGTGCTTCCTCCACCGTTCTGACCGAGCCGGTTCTGCTCTGTGGAGTAGTTGGCCCAGTTCTGCTCGTTGGCCTGCTTATTATAATTACGGCATGAGCCAGTTCCTCGCTCCCCTGTGGCCAGTTTATAGCCTGGAGGGGACATGGGTGAGAGTGGGGCAGTCGGGGAAGAACAGCCATTATAGTAGGCATACTTGGCGGTGGACAGTTCTTTAGGGGTGGGGCTCAAGGTCCCTCCACTGGGGTAAAGTGTGGGCTGCTGTTTGCCCTTCACACGATCTTTGATCCTCTTAAAAAACACATAGAAAAGCTCGATGACATTGAGCAGCAGGGACACCAGTGAGACCACTAGCATGAAGATGATGAAGACGGTCTTCTCTGTGGGACGGGACAGGAAACAGTCCACCCTGTGTGGGCATGGGGACCTCTCACAGGTGTAGACTGCAGCCAGGCTGAAGCCATATATGTACCACTGAATCACCAGAAAGCCCACCTCAAACATAGATTTGAAGAAAATGCTGACTATATAGGTTCTGAGCAGGGCCCCCTTCATCTTCACTTTACCGTGCTCCTCAATGCCATACTTTAACTTTTTCATCTCAATTTTCTTCAGCGGGATGTCAACATCTCCTCCATCATTTTGCACGGCTTTAAGCACCTCCTCCTTCCTGTTGAATTTCTGTTCTTTCCTGTTCAGATAGAAGACATGAGCCAGGTAGAGGAGTGTGGGCGTTGACACAAAGATGATCTGGAGTACCCAGAAGCGAACGTGAGAGATGGGGAAGGATTTGTCATAGCAGACGTTCTCACAACCAGGTTGTTGGGTGTTACATTTGAAGGCAGACTGCTCGTCTCCCCAGGCTGATTCCACTGCAGTACCCAGGACCAGGATCCTGAATATAAAAAGGACTGACAGCCAGACCTTCCCCCCGGCAGTAGAGTAGGCCTGGACCTTGTCCAGCAGACGACCCAGAGCACTCCAGTCACCCATTCTCAGGGAGCGTTAGCTGGTAAAAGAAAAAAAAAAAAAGGATAATGTTGAACTCACAATAATATACAGAATTCATTATTAAAAATGATTTTAGGTTCAGGCATACACAGATACACTCCAAACAGTACTTGTGATCTTTAGGGAACATTAACATCCTCAGCATTCTTCACATTGTGCCTTTTGGTAGCATTGTGTGATTAAACAGTATCTTTTTAAAGGAGACAAAACTAAATGAAATATGAGATATAAGAAAAACACAAGCTAATACTAAATAACCTGAAGAAGACTATTAAATTCAGTTTGACTGGTTAAGTAAAGATAGTAAACCCTCCATAAAACGCCTCCAATAAAAAAATAATGTGGAAAATACGTCCAGTGAGAATTTCTGCTGTATTGTCTTCTTCTGCATTTTGAAAATGTCTATCAAAGTTTATACATTTATACAACTTGCATTCTCTACTCCTATACTTATTGTGCAGTAGCAAACAAATCTGATTCAAAGTTATAAACTCAGTTCCAAGCCTCATTCCTGCTTAGCTGTTCTTCAGACTGAGTTTGTGTGCCGGGCAGAAAAACAAAAAGGCTTGAGAGGATGGCAGAAAATCCATTGAGTGATGTTCTCTTCGGCAAACTTTTCAGAATGAGGTTGCTGTGCTGCTTAAATGTCAGTTAAGTGTGTGCAATTTGACAATGCAAGCCGTACAACGGCACAATAAAGTGCTTCTAATCTGTAAAAATTTCAAAGAGGAAGTCAAAGTTAATGATATAAAACTATTTTAATCCAGATTTCATTCTCACCTTTACAGCTCAACCATTCTATATAACATTTACAATCCATCCATCGAATTCTGATGAATATTTCCCCAAACTGACATGAAAATGACAGAGCAGAGCAGATCTCATCAGGTACAGAGAAAAAGCCTCATTTTACTTCACAGGAAAGTGACCATGCCTTCATCAGGAAGTTCATGTGGATAAGTAGGAATGTTCAGTCTAATCCACATGGTGCCAGACATGTGCTCTCACTTATCTTATAATAAAGCACATACACTGTATCCTACAACCTGACCTGCAAATATGCAGAATGTATTGTCATTCTGTATAAATCTCCTTTGGGGTGTCAACCAGAAGAGGCAAACATGGAGTTCATTAGGAGCTGAGGACAATATGAACCTTTTTATTGTTGTTATTAGTCAAACAATGTCCCGCCACTTTCTACATGAGTGAGTTTGTCTGGTGAAAATGACAAAGACAGAGATGAACAATGGACTCCATCTCCATGACTCTCTGCAGACAGTAGAGTATTTTTCATTTCTGAGCGTTCCAGTTTTCAAGTTTACTGCTGCCAGAGTTTTTTTTTTTGTTTGTTTGTTTTTTTACTTCAGTATTTAAAGTCGGTTATCAGAGAAGAAATTTATGTAAAATAAAATACATAAAATAAATGTAAAACTTTCAAAAGTTAAAGGTTGAGAGGACAGAGGAGTGAAGTACACTGCAGCAAAAGTCCACGCATACAACAGCAGCAGAGTTTTGGATGGAAAAAATAATGCGTTCAGGACTTCGACGCGCCTCATTTGATAAATGGAAATTAGAAAAAAATCTTCATATCGTTTATCACTTATTGCTCGATGTAGAGCCTCAAGTTTTCTTTCTGACGCTTCAGTTCGAGGAAAGCAGACAGACCGAAGAGGAAAACTTTCAAACTCTCTGCGCTGCCTGAAGTTTGCAGCGCACAATCTGGACCGGGAGTGCTGACAGAGGAAAGGTTCTCTTCAAGAATCAAGAGAACAGACTGGAACTTACCTGTAAAGTTACAGAGGGAAAGAAGAGGGCCCAGAGGGACTTTCTCCTCCACTTGTAGAATTCACTCTCTGGCGAAGATGAAATCCAAGTTTGGGACCAAGAGGGAAACTGAGTGGAACTTGTCAAACCTCCTTTTTAAGAGTCCCGTCAGGGGGAGGCAGTCACCTGATCTCTACGTCAAGACTGGAGGACAAAGAGAGAGGAAACAGCCAAGGTGTTATTTGATTTCATGTTTCATACAGAAGACATCATCTGAAAGAGATCAAATACAAAGTACTTCTTTATTTAGAATATCAAGTGTTTGTGATCAGTGCAGGAATGTAACTACGTGGGCGACCTTTACACAAGTACTGCAGTGTTTTTTCATTGAAGTCTGATCTGACTTGTGTTTTACTATGTAGCCTGCATTTACCTGCAGTTACTGATTACTGTGCACATTCAGTTTGATTCAGCAGTTCAGTGATTCGCTTATAAAACAAACGTTCAAGTCAGCTCAAGCTTAAACTGATGAAAAGTGAAGAACAGCTGACACATGAAGAACGCAGCACTGCATCATGTAGACTTCACTTTGTATCAGACTTCAGTCAAATTTCAAATGCAGGACATGGACTATGTTTATATGAAGATCTTAACACTGTGTGCAGCAATGACTGCAGTGATTTCATTATATTACTTTTAAATAAGTCATACAACCAATTAATGAGAAATATTCTGTTGAACCGCACCCACAACGTAATTGTAGTGTTTCATTCCGTCATATCATCATAGTCTGATAAAAAGCCTCGTGTTGTCTTAAAAGGACTTATCTCTGTAATGATCAAGAAATAGGGAAATGTATTACTACTACTGATAATAATAATAATAATAATTATTATTATTAGTAGTAGTGGTAGTAGTAGTATAACTTTCTTGGGTCTCCCATGCTGACCAGTCCACAGCACTACCTAGTGATGGAAACATTGTAGTGCAGGTGTATGTATGGCAACATGCTACCTCTGTATTTTGTATTACATGTTATTATATTTTGTTATGTTAATAAGCATTCAAATCATTTTTTTAATTAACAGTCAGCTGGTAGAATGTGACAGTATCCTGTGAGGATAAACTAAATAAACTAAACTATGATAAAATGATAAAGACAAAAAAAAAGTACATCACACAAGTGAATCTGAAGCTTATATGAAGTTTCAGCAGTCTGTGGTAGACAAATAAAGTATCATCAAATTTTTACAATCTATTTAGTATGAATTCATCTTGTCTGTCTTTTCACAGTGTTTCCTTGCTGATCCACAGCAATGACAAAAACAGGAATTTGTACTAGTCTGATTTTCTTTGACAATCATTGGATGATACCCACTTGGTTCATCTAACTGAGACTCTTTCTATTAACCTACATCAAAGTTTGGAATTCATACATTCTGATTTAAATTTGATTGTCACTTGACACTTTCATTAGGAAAAGATTTTTTTTCACAGCCACCATGGACAGGACAAATGCTGAGGAAGACCAAAATAGTTTCAATGCACATACGTGGCTGGCAGTTAAGACTGTGGTTGTACTGGGCAGCTTCCAGGTGTGAGTGTGCAACTGTGTGAATGTGATCAGGGCGTTCCTGCAAAAGAGAGCCTCACTCTCAGTGAACCTACCCTGAATAAATAAAGGTTAAAAAAAAAACAAACATGCATGTGAATATTGTTTTAAGACACTATTGAAGCCTATCTTTTGATCTGTTGCTGGTTAGCCCTCAATCATGGACTGCAGGCGCCATCTTGAGGTTCTTTTTGGCAACAGCTTGACAATTCTTGAACATTATGGACTGTAAATCACTTCTAGTTTATTCTTTGTTATGACAGCAATGTGTTTAAAGTAATATACACTTTTGCCCAAGTTGGAATATAATAGTTGAGTGATTTGTTCTTGATAAAGTGTATCTTCTCTAAACTTTATTGATCAATCTCTTTCAAACACATCACAGTGAAAATGAAACCACAATTAAACTGATGTGTATAAATATAAATAAAAAGAGGAGTGTGTCTGAAAACAAAATGATTCCAACTTTATGGGAAACAGTGTATATTACTTCTTTTTTTTTCTTGTAGACCAGTGATTCTTGTTCAATGATGAACCTCTTTTGAAATATTTTTTCAGCTGAGTATCCCCTGATAGTGCTAAACATTTATGGTAAAACAACTATGTAACTGAAAGACATTTTAGATGTTTAGAACCAGTCACTAAATTCATTGGTAATTTCATGCAATGATATAATGATCTTTGTCACTCTGCAGTAGGTAGTTATAGTTAAGTGTTTTTTTGATTTGTTTTGATCAAAGTCAGTTCCATTCATAAATGATTTCCAACATATTGATGACACCAATACTATAATAAATGTATTTAAATAACTGATTGCTTTATCAGTAAGTTAATGTCTTATGATCAGTGTTTAAACATTTATTGCAGCAATACAACAACAAATATGACACATCATTTTACACATAATAATAGATTAATTTCCTTTAGTGAAGAATGACTAAAATTTTGTTCATCATCAGAACTGTAAAGCCCCGTTAAGCATGTCTGGTGACTGGGCTGATGTGTTTGATCAATGACGGCAGTATATAAGTATAGTATATATTAAGGAATTTAAAATATTAAAGAAAAACAAAGCAAATTCTATTTGGTTATTTAGTATCAATTATTCTGAGGCACAGCACACAATTCAATCAAGAACCTTTTACACAAACCAGCTTTTGACCATCTGAAATTATCCAAGAGTACCTGAAGCAAAATAATAACAAGAGCAAACATCCAGAGCTAACATAAAGTATAATTCATGTATCAAGTGTCCTTCTCTTTACTGACACAGTCAATGGGTTTGTCTGTCAGACCCTGAGCAGGCAGAGGTGACAGTGGGAAGCCTCCATACTGGCTCATTCCCCTCCAGGCTGGGTTAGATGAGTACTGCTGTGGACTGAGCACATGCTGCTGAGCTAGATGCCGTTTTCTGATGTCTTTCCCCCTGTTACAGAGCAGGTAGATTATCTCCACAATGTTGAGAAGCACCGAAATGCCTGAAAATACAAGCATGAAGATGATGAAGATTGCCTTCTCTGTGGGACGGGAAATGTAACACTGGACACCGGTGAGAAGGGCACAAGGACGCTCATGACAGCTGATCACGTGTCCTGTGGATATAGGGTCAAAGATGAAGAACTGGCCGACACAGAACCCCACCTCCAGGAAGATCTTGAAGATCAATTGAGTCATGTAAGTGCAAAATAGGATCCCTTTTATCTTCACCTTCCCTCTGTCATCAGTATACTTGGGCTTCTTCAGTACAGTTCCCAAAGTATTGTTCATCTCCATCATCCTCTTCTCTTTGTGAATGATGTGGACAGCATGGCCCAGGTAGATCAGGGTGGGTGTGGACACAAAGGTGATCTGCAGGACCCAGAAATGAACATATGAAATTGGAAACCTTGAGTTGTAGCAGCTGTGTTTGCATCCTGGTTCATGTGTGTCGCAGTAGAACTCAGACAACTCGTCTCCCCAGACTTTATCTGCAGCAGCACCCAGGACAAAGATCCTGAACAGGAAAAGGACACTCATCCAAATCTTGCCCACCACAGTGGAGTGAGACTGGACCTTGTCTAGTAGTGAGGACAGGTAAGACCAGTCACCCATCGCTGGAAATGAATGTCTAAAATAGAGCAAAACATACACATGTCAAACTTACAGTTGTACGTTGAAAAAATAAATAAGACTACAATTTATATATTTTTTTCTATTTTTATTTTAAGTGTCTGCAATTCCTGCCAAGATCAGACCTTATTAAACTATGAGAGAATATTTAGTGTCTGCATGAAACAAACATGACTGCAAATTAAAACAACTATAGGCTGTAAAATCTAGCCAGAAAACAATGTGACAATTTATAAAATTTAAAAATTTGAGTTTAAACGTTTAAGATTCCTTATCTTCCTGTGTCAAACATTGCTTCAAACTTGTCAGTTTGAAGTTCTGAGGGCTCAGTAAATGTATGACAGCACAGCATCATACCCACTGCATGGTTTATTGTATCATTTCACATGAATTGCAGAGGTCACTGCAGAGGAAGTTTAAGGATGAGTTTTAACAGCTGCTCAAGTGATTAATTACACAGATGCTAGTCATAGAAACAGCCGGTCAGAGAGACAGATGGCAAATCTGCCATATTGTTTCATAAAAGGAAAATCTGCTTCTTGTACATAAGGGAGAGAAAGATGTTGCAGACACTGAAAACAAAGTTCAGTGTTAGACATTAAGACATCCTGTGCTCCAGTGATGCAACATCTTATAGGTAACAAACCTTACCTTTGACTGTGAGGCTACTAAAGAGCTTTACTTTACTTCAATTCAAATGTAAGTACAAATAAATTAGATATATACGTTTTACAAATACTGAAGTCAGTCCAAAATTAACTTTTCAAGTGTGATAAATCCAGGCCCAGATGTCTCAGGGCTATGGCTCTATAAATACTGTATATTTATAGACAAACTTAAGTGCTGTTTAAGATGTGCGCTGAGGTGGTTACTTGGAATTATAACTAACTTGTTTTAAATATGCTGAAATACCTCCTGTTACACAATATGAAGGTTGCAGAAAATATAAAATGTACTCGCCTGTCAGGCTTCAGATATTAGAAGTTCCTTGGCATGAGCCCATCACAGAAAAGCCAGAGCACAGGCGACGAAAGACGTGATCCACTGACCAGGACAATACTTAAATACTGTTGAGGCCTGTGGGTTTGGTCTTACTGACTCAGGCATTTCACATTTCAGTCTGCTGCTCATAGCTTCTCCTTTCAATCAAACTCGTGATGATTTTGATGAGTCAAATGTTTCATCACACTTAGTTCCCGTTCAAGAAGCATCATTAATTCAGACTGTAAATCATAGTTTGCCAGACATGCAACACACGTTACACCCAGAATGTCTACGTGTATTCATCCGCCCTGTCTATGTTAAATATATTGTGGTGAAATGTGTAGTGTATTAGTCGAAAAGAGACAATATGAAATCATGTTGCTGATCATGTTGCTTTGTTGGACAAATGGGTTGTATTAAAAATCACATAATGTGCATGTTACAGGGATAAATAGTTATGAGGATTAAAAAAGTAGACTGTCAATTATTTTTCAATCAGTGACCGGAGATGAGAATTTCTTCATAACTGAATATAAATCATACAAATGATGTTAATTCTACTCAAAATGTTCAAAAGACATGCATTCAAATAAAAAGTGAGGCAGGTCCTGAAGACTTGGCTGAATGGGAAGAACAAGGTCCGAGCCATCAACACGTACGCACTGCCAGTGCGTCGTCGGCATAATAAGCTGACGAAAGGTGGAGATAGAAGCTCCTCACAATGCATGGAGGTTTTAACCCCAAATCCAGCACCCTGAGGCTGTATACTAAGCGAAGCAAGGGAGACCGAGGACTGCTGAGCGTTAGAACCACCATCCAGGATGAAACAAACAAGATCCAGGAGTACATCAGGAAGATGGCCCCCAAAGATGAGCTGCTAAGAGAATGCCTCAGGCAGCAGAAACACGATGGTGCAGAGGAGGATGATGAACCATCATGGAGGAACAAGCCCCTGCATGGCATGTACCACCGCAGACTGAAGAAGTGGCTGACATCAAGAAATCCTACCAGCTTGAAAAGGCTGGACTGAAAGACAGCACAGAAGCACTAATCATACATGGCAGTACAAGAACAGACACTCAGTACAAGATCAATAGAGGCGGGGATCTACCACACCAGACAGGACCCGAGGTGCAGGCTGTGCAAAGATGCTTCTGAGACAGTTCAGCACATAATAGCAGGATGTAAGATGCTGGCAGGTAGAGCATACATGGAACGCCATAACCAAGACCATGACCGATCCAAGATCCTGTGATGATGATGTGGTGGTGGGTAAGCAACCAGACATCGTGTTGGTGAACAAACAGTAGAAGAAGGCTGTGGTGATAGATGTAGCAATCCTGAGTGACAGCAATATCAGGAAGACGGAACACGAGAAGCTCAAGAAATACCAAGGGCTGAAAGATAAACCAGAGAAGATGTGGGGAGTAAAGGCAACAGTGGTGCCAGTGGTAATCGGAGCACTGGGAGCTGTGACCCACAAACTGGATGAGTGGCTACAGCAGATTCCAGGTACAACACCTAAGGTCTCTATTCAGAAGTGCGCAGTCCTAGGAACAGCTAAGATACGGCGCAGAACCCTGAAGCCCTCAGGACCAGAGTTTGAGGAAGACACACCACCCACCATGTATATTTCAATTCAAATCAAATCAAATCAAATTTTATTTGTATAGCCCAAAGTCACAAAATACATTTGTAGACATTTTTTTTGGGCCAGGTGTCCCTCGATACAGAATATAGAATCTCAATGCCAACATGATGAACAAAAAAACAAAAAATAACAGGTCATTGGTCAAAACGACCCTTTTATGACCCCCATAAAAATATTTTCAGATATTGTGTTTGTAGTAGACGTCCTAGTCGTAGATGTGTTTTCACACGTTGACCAATCATCATCAACGGCACTGCTGGCAACCCCTGAACGCCCCTGGAACTTGCAGTGATAACGTGGTTATACAATACAATCACCTCTGGAGCAGTGCCTAAATTTTGTTCCAGAAACTTGTTCCCAAAGCAGACGAAGAAAAGTGGAACCAAAACCAGAACCTGTGACAGTGGATATATGTTACGTGTCATTTTGTGGGAATAGGGTTTTACTTTGTTGACCTCTGACTACTGTAGCTTGACGTAGCTAGTTTGAAATTCTGGCCACTGATGTTTATGCAGTGCAAACAGTCTGCACCACGCTTCAACAGTCTATATAATCTCTTATTAGTGATCCCACTCTGTGTAGTGTGTACAGTTTTTCTATGTTGCAATGCTTCCTGGTTCTTGGTTTGCTTTGTGGTTATTTCATTGAACATGAATTTATGCTTTGAATGATACTACACTTTTCCTGGAGAAAAGGCAGGGCCCATTTAATGATGCTTTAATGTCAGTTGACATTACAGTAGTAGACAACAAATTTTAGTAGCACTGTACAAAACTTCAATTAAATGACCACAAACCCATTGAAGAAGTCTGAAGTTTAGAGGGCCCCTGGATTTTTGTTCCTAAGACCCAGCTGATGAATCTAACCTTAGACTTTAAGAGCAGCTTCAACTTCGGCACGTCGCACACGGTTCCCTGATTAGGAGTTAAAAAAAAAAATGTAGGAGTGAAAGTTATTCATCCATTTTAGAACAGCTGATCTGGTGTCAGGTATTGTCAGGAATGAATAACTAAGCTATCATGTTGCAATATTTGTCGATTTCAACATTGCTGCATGACAGACTGTCATGTTTTTTTAGAAGTTAGGGTGGGTCAGACCTGGGAGGAACCTGATGATTCTGCAGTCTTGGCCCAAATTATAAGAGGAAGTGAAAGAATCCTAGTCGCAGTTTGAGGACTGACTGAGCAAGGCAGTTGTCATCACTGAGGTAGGAACGTTTCTCACTGTGAGTTAACATTGTACAAATACAATAACAATTATTATTATTATTATTATTATTATTAATGTAATTATTATTAATGGAATTGGTTAATCTTATGAATACCATGATGGTGTATTTAATTAGTTGATTGCATTTCACAGGCATCAGAAATGGAAGTTTGATTAATAGCAAAATGTATTGTTCTAAAATGTAAATTAGCACACATGAGAAAAATGTTTTGAACTGGAAGTTGAGTGTCCAGACATGATCTAAATGTGATTTCTGATACTATTTAAAATCTATTTATAGACAGCTACAGTCCAGTAATATTGGCATTGGTGTTAGCCAATCATTCAGATTTGAATATAGAGTAAAACAATATAGTGACAAAATGCATTATGGAAAAATACATTTATACATACAATTTATCTGACTGGTCCTGATTTGTTTCTGCCTAATTAGAAAAACTGGAAGTCTGTACTGGGATAATTCTGACAGCTACACAACACTTCAGAAGTGCTGCTTCTTTGATTTTTAAGACTAGAAAAGCAGTCTATCATACAGTATATCACTTGAGCTCTTCGATCACTTTTATCATCCGGTCAATCTAAATTACATCATTTCATAATACTTTCAGTGTGTTTTACCCCATGGACCTCTTAAGTCTTATCGTTCTGTAATGTTCCTAAAATTACAGCTATAGCAACAGTTCCTCATACTGAAACAAGAAAATAGGCCATTGGTCACTGTGTTGGAAGCAAGCATGTGACTATTCTGAAAGTCTTCTACCTATGCACAGCCAGCTGATATAAACACCGATGTTTATTGTGCATAGGCTGGATTAAGGCCATGGCAGTAACTTGGTGATCATTTAATTAATTACAGATTTGTTAATCGTCATACATTGATTTCCATGTCAATGCGTTTTTCTACCTTATGGCCCTCTGTGAAGCTCTGTAGATTTGCGGTGACAATGTCCCCAAGAGCCTCTTGTGATGTCACAGAATGCTCAGCTTTCTAAGTCTTCAAGTTCAGTGGGGTTAAGGTCAGGTGACTGTGGAGGAAGTCCATGACAGGCACAAGTCCTTAGTCTTCTTTGGTCCTCAAGTAGTTCTTCAAACCAGGAGGTGTAGCATGTTTCTGAAGAATGGACTGCTGCTTCTCCTTGGTCAGTGCAGGTGTCCGACTCCAGAAAATAGGACGTTTTTTATGTACGTAAATTAGTTAGTTAATTAATTAATTAGTATTAGACCTCCCCAGGTGTTTGGCCACTATGAGACATAGCCCGAGATCACTCTCCTTCTCTGCTGCAGAAACCCTCTTTCACGCCTTCATCACCTCCAGAATCAACTACTGCAACAACATCCTCTACGACACACAATTTGATATAACCTCCAGTACATCCAAAACTCTGCTGCTCACACTCACCCGCACTTGTGACCACATTGCCCCTGTCCAGGCACAACAACAATACCTGATCTAGGCGTAGCCACAATCCATGAGAACCTGGGAGACAAGGATGTTTGTCGATGATGCCTTGGATACAACTGATCCAGTTTCTACAAAGTATTTTAGTTCCATGCACTGCTGCCTTAAACCTTGAGTCTAGCCATGATTTTATGCTATAAAGGCCTCTGCTTAGAATAACAATGAACAACTCTGACACTTTCACTTACTTTCTGAAGACTCAAACTTTCTGATCTTTCGTGACGGAATAGCAGTGTAGCTAGTATGTTAAATAAATCTGCCTGCTCATTGTATTCAATGTCTCAATGCCCACTTTCAGTTTTCCTGTGTAAAACATGCTACACAAGTAAGGTTGCCTCACACAGACTTTACTGATAAGAAATCTGCTATGTCCTGGGTCATCTGTGTATTCATCTTTGCTTTCTTTGTCTTCTTTCTTGAAGGTTGTCACCATGGGGGAGTGGTCCGTCCTGTCTGCTTTGTTGGACAAAGTGCAGTCACACTCCACTGTAGTAGGGAAGGTCTGGATGTGTGTTCTTTTCCTCTTCAGGATCTTCATCCTGGCTGCTGGTGTAGATAAAATTTGGGGAGATGAACAGTCAAACATGGAGTGTAACATCAAAACCGTTGGCTGCAAAAACGCCTGCTACGACAAATCCTTCCCCATGTCTCACACCCGCTATTGGGTCCTCCAGATCCTCTTTGTCTCCACACCGACACTTATGTATTTGGGCCACGTCCTGATGGTGATTCGCAGAGAAAACAAACTGAGGAGACGCGTGGAGCAGAAACTTGGTAAGAACGGGATGGCTAAAGCTCCAAAATACTCAGATGAAAAGGGAAAAGTACAGCTCAAGGGAGCCCTGCTGGCCAGTTACATGATGCAGCTGCTGTTCAAGATTCTGTTTGAAGTGGCATTCATTGTAGGCCAGTACTACCTCTATGGCTTCATCACTATGCCTGTTAAGATTACATTTAATGAATACCCTTGTCCACCAGTACACTGCTACATAAGTCGTCCCACAGAGAAAACCATCTTTATTATCTTTATGCTGGCAATGTCCATCCTCTCTGTGGTCCTCAACATCGTGGAGATGTTTCACCTGATGATCTCAAAAATGAAGGCGAAGAAAAGAAGGAACAGTGGCTCAATTCCCCCAGAGATATACTCTCTGAAACTCAACCACAATTCAGCTGAGAGTGTTACACTTTGTTAAAGGACTGTGAACAGAGAGATCGCTTCTCACGTTGCTGAAGGTTTAACATTGTTTAAACATGAACAAAGTTACATCCAGCTTTAAATTGTCTGAAAATTGTCCATTTTGTGTAGCAGTACTGTAATACATATTCTACTTCTTCTGTGGTTTGTAGCAGGAAAAATTGTCATCAACCTTCTAGGTAAGATCAAGCAAAGGATGATTTCCACATTCTGTAGGTCACCTCTACATACTGTGACTAAAGCTCTGGTCACTTTGACTTAGGTCATTGTAAAACTTGCAACGTGCAACAAATTATATATTATTTCATTCATTCAGTTATTTTATGCTGTGGTGCAGTGCAATATTCTCCTTTTATGCCTTAACCTAATTTTTAATCATGAAATCAATTAATCCGTAAAGCACTGTAAAAAGCTGATCATGTATTTTGGCTTCATCATTTACCCTTGAAATAAATGAGGGAACAGTGTAGTACAAGAACTGGCCATTACAATTAAATAAGGGGTGAATCAAAGCCAAAGTACATAACGCTACTTTTTTACACTGCTATTTACCACACACATGAATTAATGTTATGACATTAAATGTTGATTATAAGTCATTTTGTTATGAGTCTCAGAATGTGTGTTGATCAAGCAATGTTACATCAGAGGGAGTGCTTTACCGTCATTATTCACACAACAGTGATGCATTCAGGACAGAGGCAGTTTGTGCTTATATGAATATTGTGTATATGTAATGAAATGTTTGTGCTTCAGCTCTGGCAGTTATAATATTATCATGGAAATGGCTGATTTAATTATCATAACAGAAGGTCATAGGTCTATGGTTCCTGATTTATTTTCATGAATAAAAATGCTTCAAAGACACCATTCTCCATTTTTTCACAAATTGCAAGCTGCATATATTTTCATGACAATTTGTTGGATAATTTGCTGGTCTATAAGATATCGTAGCAGTTTTACCCTTGAAACAAAGAACAAAGAATCTTTCCCATTCTACCTTATTGAAGCCAACTGTTTTTTGCTTCAGTTCTGGCAGTTATAATGTTACCATGGAAATAGCAGAGTAGTATTTTTAGTGATGAGCAGGTTTACAGGAAGAGGTCTAGTTGACCAATCAGATTGCAGGTGGTGCTGCTGGTGGTGGCAATGTCCAAAACTTTTCAAGCCGGGGACCAAACAGAGAAAAAAATATGTCAATCAATCATAGGCCATAAGTCTATAAATCAGTTTAACACACTTTGTGCTGTACACTTGCTGAGCCTTAGACTGAAGAATGGCTGCCAGTTCAGATTTAAGTCTCCAAAGTAAATCAAGGACTATCATCTTAGTTCTTATCTCAGAACATGAATGCTGCTGTTTAAGAAAGGCAGCAGGTCAAATATAATTTTAATAAAAAAATAAATAAAATAAAAGTGTGTCATATAAATGAAGGTGTAGAGCTGCACATCTCTACTGAAATGAAGTTTGTTATAATGCTGTGATTTTTCTATCGGGCCAGTCATAAGTGTGTTTTCAACACAGTAATGATGAATTTTTATTTTCCTTAGTGAAATTAATGATTGTTGTTTGATTGATTGTGTTGTGTCATTTTATTGAGATGATTAGTGTGGTTCTAATTACATCTTTTTTTTTTTTTTTTTTAACACATATTGTGTTGTGGAGAAATTGCTGAAGTCAAAGGTCAATGGTGAGGTCAGGAGGGAAGAAAGTGTTCAGGAGCCTCTGCTGTCTTATGCTGTAATATTTATTGACACTTGGCCAAGGAGAATTAGAGACACTCATAGTGCATCAGAAGTGTCTGATCTTACGGTCTCACATTCTGCCCAACTCATGCTGGTGGTCAGACTTTAAACCCCAAGATAACACCACAAATACTATACGCCCAGAATTAGGAGAATGTCTTTACCCATGCAGGTGTTATTGTCAACATATTCTAGTCTGGAGACACTGTTGTCTGTTTACGTTACAGAAACGTCAACAGTAAGCTATCTATTATGTCTAGGAAGGCAACATAACGTCTCTTCAACCCTGGCCACCACAGTGTTGAGATAGACTGGCACCTACTGTTCTCAAACAAAGCCAGACAACTACTAATGCCGAGGACCTCAAGGCCCACACGTGACCCTGTGTAATGTAAGGATAGAAAATTCCATAACATACGGGGATGGTAGATTTCACTGCACTCCATGCATTTGTTACTTCTAGACTGGATTATTGATTATTATACATTATTACGTCATATTGCTTAATAACGTGTGGATGCAGGTAAAAAAGTGCTCTGGTTAAAAACACACTAAATTATTAATTCAACAGGAGCAGCACATGATTTGTGGAGTGGATACATGTGACTGGGCACCTGAAGAGAAGAACTCACTGCAGAGGCATCCTGATCAGGTATATATAAATAAAGTGAAATGATGCGACTGTGGCTCAGGAGGTAGAGCAGGTCGTCCACTAATCAGATGATCGGTGGTTCGATCCCGGGCTCCTCCAGTCTGCATGTTGAAATTGCTCCCTGTAAGTCGCTTTGGATAAGTGCGTCAGCTAAATGACTAAATGTAAATGATGCCTGTGCTGAAAATCAATTGCTGAACTGTTCTAATGCCAAGCAAATCACCAGTGTTCATTTTGTATTGTATTCATTTAAAAGAAACCATTTTAGACAGATGCAAGCTTAAAGTTCTCTGGCACTGTGCCCGTTTTAGATCCCAAAATAAAATATCACATATGCTGTGTGGAGGTCTACATGTTACTGCAGTCCAGCTACTCTGTATCATGTAAATGTATCAGTTATTGTGCAGCCAGTGCAATAAAAATCTGTCTTTGTTCTCATCTTGATGTTCATGTTTAATGTCAGAAGGTAGGTGCGCTCTCTCCAGCACCAAACAGGAAGAAGTAAAACCTAACAGCCAAAAATCAAAAATGTTCATACAGAAACACAGTTTATCTTTGAGACACTGGGTAACTGTTAAATATGATAAGGTTGTCTGACGTTGACTGCTGTTAGTTATTGGTTTAAATAATGGTTGTGTATTGATTACTGACAGTTAGGCTTATTATTATTTATATTTAGCAGTACCAGTATTCAGTCAGTGGTTCATCCTTTAGTGTTTTCAAACTACTTATAGAAATCTGTTCATCTCTGCAGTATAAACATTGTTACAATCTAAGACAGACGATGACTATTATTGTAACATTAATGTAACAATACATGTAGAGCAAACTGATACATGTGGTTAAAAATTCCAGTGCTGTTGTGATCTTTACCAGCACTCATGGTAGAACTCTCATTATTACTTAAATTATTTGGTCGGAACTCAGTTATATAATAAATAATAAGTATTCCTATGGAAAATATTCTTGTGTATTTATTGAACTTTTCCACAAATATGGCTGTACACAGCCATAAGGAACTCAATATTTTGTATTTGTATTAATAAAACCTTTGTTAACACAATGGGTTAGCAGCCTTCGGGAACAATTTGGGGTTCAGTATCTCGCCCAAGGACACTTTGACATGCAGAGTGGAGGGGCTGGGGATCGAAGTGCCGATCATCTGATTAGTGGATGACCTGCTCTACCTCCTGAGCCACAGCCACCCTTGTATAAAATATAGGTGCCCAAGATGTTTTTTACGGTTTCGAAAATTGTGCAAACGTTCCATCTTCTGGAGCCTCTATGATATGAGTAGATAGTATATGGAGAGATACTGTATATTTGTTGGAATATATAATACATAATACATATTTTGACAGGTAAGGCTTATGCATGGGTTTTTTTTCCTATCAGTAGAGGAACTATGACGACTAACAGTTAAGATATCTCTACCCGAGGTAGAACAAAGCAAAGTTTTCTCATAACTTTAATGTCTAGTTTTTGAAATGGGTGGTTGTATAAAAATAGTTAACTGCAAAATGTATTTAATTGTTTGATGTTTGGATCCTCCCCTAGAATGAAAGTTTAGTGTAGGTTAAATGTAATTCAGGAATAAACACGTAACCTTCTCCAATGATTAAACGTTTATTCTCAGGTTTTAGGTAACTAAAATCATAAATCAGGAAAAGAATTCAAGCGCTGTGCCCCATAGAAAAATGTATGAAGTACATTCCTGTGGTATTCTTTACAGACAGGTGACAGTCGCTGGTGATTTCAGATTGTGGCTTTTGAAACTTCTTCATCCCAGTCAGTGTCAAGAACATCATTACTCAGCTCAACAGAGCCAAACAGATCCAGTCCTGAGAACGGACCCTTGGAACCACCAACACTACTTTGGCCCAGCTCAAAACACTTTCTCTTCTTCAGACTTAGAGTGTTTTCATAGTTAACAGGACCATCATTCACGGTTTTAAAACGTTTACTGTGGTTTGCAGAATGAGTTGGCTCCATCTGCTTTTCTCTGCACATTATTTTAGTTGGTGTCTCTCTCCATTGTTCATGTCTCTGTCCTGGTATGAGCTCTGTGGCTGAGGAGGGAAGTATGTCCTTTACCTCATCCATGACTACTATAGTTTTAGTCTTCTTTCTTAAGGGACTGTTCCCGCTTGAGTATTCAGCACGATCTCTTTTAATTGAACTTTTTTCCACTCCAGAGGGAGGATCATTTCCCACTTTACTTTGAGCTGTGGTCTTGGGTTCAGTTGTGCAGGTGAAAGAGAATCTTGAGAGTATAGCCAGGGTTGAGGAGGCCACAGTGGACTTGGTGTGGCTTGACTTGGATAGTGCTGGATCACTGATATAAGTGCTTGGTTTTAATGGTGGGACCTTAGTCTCATCACCTGTGTTCACTCTGATCCTTTGTTCTTGTTGATTTTCTGTATGACCCCTGTCCTTTATTCCATCTACAGGTTTTCCTTGTGCCGATTTGTCTGTTCCAAAAGAAAAATCATCCTTATCCAACCCTTTTGATGGAAAACAAATACCATCTTCAGACCTACTGTCTCCCATTTTACTGAAACAGCTCAACTGTTTTTTCCTTTTCCCACCTTCAGACAGAATTTGGTTCTGGTTCTGTCTTTTCTTTGTCAGGGGGCTATCTGAGTCATCTTGAATAATTTGCTTCTCTTTACTTATTCTACTTTCTGTGTTGGTGTGAAAATGTCTGCTGCCTGGGTTACATCCAGTTTGGATCTCTGCTCTGACATCTGAACAGACATTAAGGTCCTGGTTGTGGACTGAAGGTTTAATTTTCCTTGGTTTGAATATAAAACCAGATAACTTTGCATGCAATTCTTTACTTGTTTCAGCTTCAGCTGCTACCTTTTCACTTAGCACAGCAACAATGTTCTTCTTCTTCTCTTTCTCAGTCTGGTCCCTCTCGTCTTTCTTCTCTTTGCCCTTAACTGAGAACAGGTTATCCTGAACTATGTTATTTGCGTGCCAGTTCTTACCTGGTGATGCTGTGCTGGCCGTGTGGGATTCTGAAGTCGTTTCTAAAATATCAGTAACATGTTTACTTACACTGTCTCTAGACACCACCCTCTCTCCATGTCGTCCTCCTTTCTCATTCTCACATTGCTGATGAATCAGCTCCCTGAGTCTTCGATCTCTTAGATTCTTAGGGACTTTCTGAAACACACACTGTGAAGTCTCTGGATGTTTTTCGCCTTTCTGTCTCTCAGGTTGTTCCATCTCCTCTTGGGTTATGAAGCTATTTTCTTGTTTGTTGTTGTTTCTCTCATTTTTTCGGTTTTCTGGATTTAGAATGTCCTCAGTTTGACAGTTTGACTGTGTAGTTACTGAGGACATTTCTGACCAACTCAAGTTTGGTTTTCTATTTTCTTGAGTTACTGTAATTGTGGGCCTGGCCATGCCATCTGGTGTGGATGTAGCGATGGAGTGGAACCAGTTCAAGCCATCACCCTTGCAGTTGCTAATGTTGTCATGGTGGTGTGTTCTGTGGATGGAGTTGGCGTCTCTGAGTTGATGTTGGTAATCAGTTGTTGGGGAGTCCTCTGAGGTGTTGCTCTTTAGCCTAGTGAAAAAAACACAGGTGAACTCTATGGTGGTAAAAAGCTATAGAAACCCTGATCTATCTGCCAGAAGGAACTCTCTTAAACTTAAAACACAACAGTAGAACTTTAACTGGGTCTCAACAAATGGAAAAAGCAGCTAGTTACTCACCTGGTCAGCCTGTCCATCTCCTTCTGAAGGAGCAATGGCAGGTTCAGTCCTTCCAGCAGTATCTGACACTGAGTTTGATACTCCTTATCAGGGTCAGCAGGGAATGAGGTGAGTAATGCATTTACATCTCCCAGAAGAGCACTGCCCTAAAAGAAGTCCATCATATAGTTACAGACTGCTGTTGGATCAAAGGCTGCAACAGGATCACAGGCTGCAGTATCAATGTCCAAATGATCACAATCATTATGCTCATTGAATGTTTTTCATTATTTTCTACATTGTAGATGAACACTAAGGCGTAAGTAAAAAATGTTGAAAATGAAATCTGTTTTATATTTTAGATTCTTTTTCTTTGATGACAGCTCTGCACACTCTTCATTCTCTCAGTCAGCTTCATGAAGTCGTCACCTGGAATGATTTTCCAACAGTCTTAAAGGAGTTCTCATGATGCTGCACTCCATCACTCTCCTTCCTGGTCAAAACAGCTCTTACAGAGTGACACTGGAGGTGTAATTTGGGTTATTGTCCTGTTGAATCTTGAAATTTGAATAAATTTGACTCTTGGTCTTCCTTTCCTGGGGCGATCCTCATTAGAGCCAGTTTCATCAATAAACCTTTCAGCATAAGACATCTTTCTCTCCACTGTCTGAAGTGACCATGACAAAATTCTGCACTACAATGACCTCATGAAGCTGACTGGAAGATGGCCAAAAGTGTGCAAAGCTGTCATCAAAGAAAAAGAATGTAAAATATAAAACATATCCTGGTTTATTTACCACATAATTCCATATGTGTTATTACATAGTTTTAATGTCTTCAGTGTCCATATAGAAAGTAAAACAAAAATAAAGAAAAAACACTAAATGAAAAGGTTCCAAACTTTAGACTGGTACTGTATATGTCTCTTGAGGGTGTGACCACAACTGGCTGTAATGTAGCTAGCTAGTTACTGTTCAGCTTGTGAAGACATATTGTCAACAGACGTAGTTGGTGGAGCCATATACCACCACAGGTTGGGTAAAGCTTCCCTGTGGGATTGCTACAGCAAGCACGCAGTGCCCTGCAACCTCCCCTTACAAAATCCAATGTGCTGTTCTCTTTTCTGCCACCAGGAGTCACAAGGTGCTCTTTATCACTACTCATTGTGGTTGCAGTAATGCTCTGGAGTGTTGCATACGCTCAGGCTCTATTCTTGCTGAATTTATGGTGATGAAATAAGCTGTGGTGCTTCATCTATGTTGCACCAGGTTTTCAGCAAATATTAAAACATACATCAACAATCTTTTTCATGCTGAAACTTTGTAGTATTCAGTAGCACTAAAGCAAAGTGGTGTGTTTAGCTGTCTTAAACAACATTGCTACTGTGTTGTTGGAAAGTGGCTGAAAAATGTTACATAATGGACAAAACAGTTATGAAACCAACAGTTCCAAATAAGAAACAAAGGAAAAGACATGGGTAAAATCATATTAGTGATCAATATTCATGGAGCAAAAAAATTTAATTTTGTTTCTCCTTACCTGCATGGAGCACTCCATTACAGAGACAGCCATGACAGCATCCTCTGTAGTCACGGTCGCTCTGTACATGAGCCTGGCATGGGCTGGAAGGTTAAGAACAATTCTGTGTGGTCAGTTCTGTTGGTTTCAGCCTTTTCCTGCAACCCTGATGGAGGAGGACATCTCGGCCACGACAGGCATGAGCTGTTCATCAGTGGTAGACGTTCACATGCACCCTGTATGTCTCACTAGTATTCTCATGAGTCCCAAATCAACAAAGTTGTCCACAGTGTAGCCATGCATGTTGCCAAGGGAACTAATGGATACAAAAAAAAAGGAAAAAACAAAAAACACACGTCCTGCGTCACCAATGGAACACCCGCTTTCCCGGGTGGCGGGCCACATAAGCACTTCACCAGTGCAGGCCTCCTGCACTGTGCCACCACAGTGGGGGGCCACATTGCCTCCGGTGGCAGTAGCTGTGACAGCATCTCTTTCTGCAAAGAAAGAGAGCTGGCGATTGTGTGGGGCGTCAGCCTGGGACAATAGACAGAGGATCCAGGCTCCAGTTTATCATTGTTCCTCCCAGATTCACAGGAATCTGTCCCATGCTTGGGGGAAGTCAGCACAGATACTCCAAGAGGAGATATCGTCGCTGCTGACAAAAGGAGCAGTACGCAAGGCTCCAGCTGACACGCCCTTGCCCGAGGGATTTGAGGATTGCCTGTCAGCTGGTAATTTTGACGCACTCTTGGAGGATGACGAGGAATCTGATAACTCGGATGCCTTGCCAGGCATCCTCCTCTGGCTCTGATCCCGCTCACGCTAGACAGGGTGCAAGAGAGACGCTTATCACTCATCCTGATAGCCCCTCAGGCCGGGGAAGCATTGGTCGGCAGATGTCATCCAGCTCCTTTACGACCAATCATGGCCTCTCTCTTTACGCAGAGACCTGCTATCACAGGCACAGGAGGAGATATTTCATGCTCACCCAGAGCATCTGGTTCTCTGGACTTGTCCCGTGAGAGGCTAAATCTGAATGCAGTTGGACTTCCACAAAATGTCATTACAACCATTCACAATGCTAGAGCCTCATCCACCAAGTCGCTATATGATTGCAAAGGTCACAGGAGTTGCCTTTCCAGTGTTAGTGACCATAATTCCCGCCTTTCTGCAAGTTTTGCTTGATAAGGGCAAAGCCTTCTCCACCATCAAGTTTTACTTGACTGCTATTGGAGCATGCCATGTAGGTCTTGATGGCAAGGCTGTGGGACAACATCCCCTTAGCCGTTCTATGAAACGAGCTTGTCGTCTACGACCGGTGTCAAAACAGCTAGCCCCCTCATGAAATTTGTCAACCGTTTTGGGTGCACACACCCACCCACTGTTTGAGCATCGAGATGGGGTAAATCTGAAGGTGCTCTCGTTTAAGATGGCTCTTTTGTTGGCGCTGGCCTCTGCGATATTCATGCATTTTCAGTACACCCTGACTGTCTTCAGTTTGATATGGGAGACACACGGGTGGTGCTACAGCCTAATCCGGCCTTAGAGAACCATACTTTGGTGTGTCTTCCCCTTGACCTGTTGGCTTTTTACCCACCTCCTTTCTGCGGTTGCATGCCTTATGTGGTGTGCATTATGCATCTATGTGGGCAGGATACAGGGGCTTAGGAAAACAGACCAGTTGTTTGTGTCATGGGCAAAACCTCATAGTGGTAAGCCCATCACAAAACAGCAGCTTTCTCATTGGATAGTTGCAGCCATTTCTATGGCCTACAGAGATGATACAACTTCATCATCTTTATTCTGGTACAAAGTACAAACTTTGTGTTTATGGTGCTGGCCTTGCTTTGCTGCAGTACAGCCCAAAATCCTTCTTACACAATGTCACTGATTACATTTAAAACATTTTTGTGGCAGAAGACACTGCCAGTGAATATTTGAATGTCTGGATCTGGCCCAATAGTAGATAAGTTGTAGGAATGTTAGCGATGTAACTTTTCTTATTTTCATTTAAGACTGGTTTGAAAAAGACTGAATTAAGATGAAATGTTCCATCCTCACCTTCAGCCAGTCTGCTCAGACTCTCCAACATGCGAATGGTGGTGCGGCCAGTGTTGCAGGTGTCACTCTGTCTCTGTAGCTGGTAGTAACGTGTCAAGATGCTGTTGGCCTCCTCTGACACTTGCGGCTTCAAGCATTTAATCACACTGAAGTATGCCTTCATTTTCTCCAGGGACCACAGAACAGAAGAATCAGCAGGCAGTCCTAAGAGGAAAGCAAAAGCACTGACATCTCACGTGTTTGATTATGAAGGTCTTTGAGGGTGTGTGATGGGACTAGGCTTGCAAAATTCTGCAAATTTTCAAAGTTGGAAACTCTCCATGAGAATTCACAGGAATTTATGGGAATAAAAATTAAAAGTTGGCTCTTAACAGGAAATATAGTTGGGGAAATATATTTTAGCATAATAAAACCACCAGATTTCATGCAAGTACACCTGAATATCTATGCTATTCCTCACATATAAATAGGACACTGCTTACTGCAGGGCTATTGAGGCCACGCCCTCTACATGCACAGGTGATTTCTGAAACTGGACCACACTTTAGAGCCCAGAGCACAAGACTAGTGAAGCCACAGGCTCAAATAAAGTCACTTGAGTCTATGGGCTACATAAAGTGAAGTAAAGATTAGATGATATTCTGGGGTAAATATATTTGATGTATGTTATTAATGTTTAACTTTAACTAAAATGTATTCATACAGTAGATAGCTATCTGATTAAGATGCTAAATAAGCTATATTCACTAGTCATCATTTCATTGACCATTTACAAGGCTAACTTATCATCATACTAGCTTACCCCCAATTACTAAATTACCCCCAATTTCCAGTTAATTCCTATAAATTTCCATAATTCACATAGAAAGTTTCCAATTTGGAATATTTCAAAATCCCCCAGTTTAACTTCCCATGAAAGGTTTCTGGAAATTTACCAGAAATTTTCCAGCCCTTTGCAACCCTAGATGGGACAAAATGAATACTGTGATAATTATTACAGCATTATGTTGATGATGATGATGATATGGTATTCAAGATTTATTTTCAGTCTATACCAACTACTGTGAATAATACTGCATAAAATGTTCAACACATGATTGACATACACAATGCTAATGATAATATTGTAATAAAAAAAATTGAAATTAGTTTTTTGTTTTTAGTATTTCATTTACAAATTAAGAGCACATACCTCTGTCCTCCAGAATAAAAGATGAGATGATGCGGTCCCACTCTGCGTTCTTGGTGTCCATCAGAACTAGAACAAGATCAAAACGACTCAGCAAAGGGCTGGCGAGAGCTACATTCACAGATAGCGGTTCGTTGGGATCATACGGTCCTTTAGGGTTGGTGGCTGCTAGGATGGTGGTTCGAGTGTTCAGCTTACACACCATACTGTAGAGAGTACAGAGAATGTAGAATAAGAGAATAGAAAAGTGGTAACACTTCATATTAAAAAGGTACACATCAACTGTGTTCACAAAGCTGTGTCTACTTTGCATCTGACCAGTCTGCAGCTCACCTGGTGGTGTTATCGGCACAACTGGGCTAAAATTTGGATTAAAAAAATACAGCAGCAGAGTACCTAAGGCTCAAATGACTGCAGCAAAGAAATGTACTGCTAGCTGTCAGTGCAGAGTGGATCCTAAAGTACAGTGTAAAACTCAATCATTCATCAATTACATTGTTAGAATACAATAAAAAAAACAGCTAGCAAATCTCACTATGAGTGTGTGGACATGTATGAATGTCTTACCCAGCTTTGGCCACACTAATAGATTGTTGCTCCATAGCCTCGTGGATGCTGATGCGGTCATGTTCCTTGATGCTGTTGAATTCATCAATGCAGCACAAACCACCATCTGACAGGACCAGGGCTCCGGCCTCAAGATGCCAATCACCTCCATCTTTCACTGCTGCTACTGTCAGTCCTTCAACAATTTATATCATGTGTTAACAATTCACTTCATACAGTCGAACATATAAAACAGATTGGATATGTTTATATGTAGCATGTGAAATTCATCATTGATGACAAATTCCTGATGAATGAGTTGAGTTATCCTGAGAGTTGACAGTAAGCAGGGCCTACCTGCACTTGTTGATCCAATTCCAGCAGTGAGTACAGAGCGAGGTATGATTTTAGCTGCATACTTCAGAAACTGAGACTTCCCTGTGCCCGGGTCACCAACAAGCAACATATGACACTCACCTGGAGATGACAAGATTAACTCCAAAGTAGGACAGCAGTGACAAAAACCAACACACAGCAAACATTTGTCACAGCTGCCATATTCTCGTGTTCACTCTGTTCACGTCATTTCAAGAGTCTTACCTAATCTGAGCCTGCCAGAGGCCATCAAAAGTCTTTGATATAAAAATCACAGCATGATTTTTTCTTTGGTGTTCCTCAAGTTCTTAGTGTCTTGGAATTTGGAGGGATTTTGACATTTTCGAATCAATTTTCAAGTGGTAAAAAATGGTTAAAGTTTGCTTAAAATCTGTGTAACAAATGGTAGTTATCAAAAAAACACTGCAAAAACGTAGATATATTGCGCATGAGACTCTTCATTCATAATGTACTAAGTCCTTATACACTCTAAACTTTCAATAACTGAATAAGCACCTAAAGACACTAAAGACAAAAATATATTTATTATAAAAAGTGGTGGAGTGGAAGGGAGTTTCAAAAGTATCAGTGACTTATTACCATTCTTAATAATAACCTTTAAATACAGGTATTGAAAGACATACCTCTGATTTTGGTCCCAGAAGAATCTACTCTCTGCACCCCACCAGCCAACACCATGGCCACCGCCAGTTTAATTAAATACATGCCAAAAACCTGTGGGCATAGGCTCAACAAGATCTGGTTCCTACCTGTAAAGAGAGGGGAGAGAAGAAAAATGAATAAAACACTGCTTCTTGTTAAAAATTGGATAGAAGATTATTTGCATACATTTGGGTTGTATTTATATACATATACATACACACACACACACACACATATATATATACATATATATATATATATATATATATATATATATATATATATATATATATATATATATATAATAAAACACATATATATATATATATATACATATATATATATATAATATATATATATATACATATATATATATATATATATATATATATATATTATATATATATATATATATATATATATATATATATATATATATATATATACATTTTTATATATATATATATATATATATATATATATATATATATATATATATATATATATATATATATATATATATATATATATATATATATATATATATATATATATATATATATATATATATATATATATATATATACATACACTTTTATATATATATATATATATATATATATATATATATATATATATATATATATATATATACATTTTTATATATACATTTTTATATATATTTTTTTATATATATATATATATATATATATATATATATATATATATATATATATATATATATATATATATATATATATATATATATATATAAAAAAAGGAAACTTTTATGAGAAAATATGGAATTAATGTTTTATGGAAGCTTTTTTTGGTAGGAACGACTTTTTTTGATTTTTCCAAATTCCCAAGAATGGATGGAGTTCAAGTTCTTGCAAGTTCTTACATACCAGCTATGGGATTGTGTTTGTAGTTATTCCAGAAGTCTTCAAATTCTTTCTGAACGTCTCTCATGGCCATAGCAGCAACAGCCTGCTGGTTGTTAACTTCTATATTGTTAGCTTTGAGGACAAGCTCCACCTCACAGCGAGTGCTATCATAAAAGGGTTTCCAGCGCTGGCACATCACCCCATAGACAGTCACGTCATCTCCTAGGAGTATGCCATACAGTCCAAAATTACTGAAAGCTACAGCATGAGCATGACATCATACATTGCAACTATTCAGTGAAAATAAATAATAAAAATAAATACTGTGTTTTCTCATTTTACTTTTGGTCTTCATGCTGCAGCAATGCTTTGTCTTGCCACATCAGTACAAGCTCAATAATATATTTGATACAGGTATTTTGTAGAAAACAGTCTGTAATGTACTGGAGATTTCCACAGCATTAACACAGAGTCAATATGATAGATTTCCTTCATGCACTTTCATGAAGGCAGTGCCGATTCTGAACTGAACTGGACCTTACCTTGAGTTACAGCCACACTATTGGCTGTTTGGAGGATTTGATCATATGTGTTAAAAAGTAAGTATCACGTCTAACCTTGCTATTTACAGTTCTTACCAGATTTACAACTGTCGACCAAGTCATCTTCCAGAACCACCACCATCGACCGAGGAATACTGCCCACTGACAGCCTCTGTACCTGTGGTGGAAAGATTTACAGTGACCAAATGTACAATCCATATTTGAGACATTTTCATCTGAAGACAACGATAACAAGACCATAATAAAGAGCAGTTTGTTTAGTAAATAAAACAATGACGATCACATGCTTAATTGCCCTACTTGCTCTTGTATCTTGATTTCCTGGTAGTCCCTGCAAGCAGCAGGCTCAGATCCTCCAGACAGACAGCCGAATTTGTACGAGTTACAGCCAGTAGGATTAGGACAGGTCACCGGTTGGGCAAAGGTATAAAACTGCTGAAAATCAGCCTGCACCATGAAAACATGACGACACTTTGTGCACATGTAATCCCGTTCATATTCCAGAACCTATGAGAGGTGGAGAAGGCACTGATTCAAAGTACTCAAAACTAAACCAAAAAAAAAAAAAAAAACTGGTAACACTCACATGTAACTACACATTTGTGGCCTCATTATTCAACTACATGACTGCAGCAAAGAATGCATTTTAATTTTCCATTTGAAGTGAACCATTAAAATGTATTTTGTTCTAATTACTAAACCATAAAGATATCTAAATTTGGTTCATATTCATGATTTTAATATATTTCAATGTGTATGCTCTCTTGACCTTCTTCATCAGCAGTCTGTTGTTTAAGGTCAGAAAAAACAAGTCATGTTTGGATTACAATCCACAACAGAAGCTGAACCATGTGTAGTGGAGGGCTTGTTGTGAATGACCAACCAACCAAACAAACTTTGCTTGTCATCTTCCAACCTAGAAATTCATGTATCTACTTTGTTGATCCTACCGCTAAGACAGTTTTACACAAAGACTCAATACCGTTTTTCATGTCATTCATTAGGGTTGACCCTGAAAATCAATGATTTAAGTCATCAGTCACAAAGACCCAGTGTTACACTGAGCAATGGAGGAGCAACAGCATGCAACCTTTACAAACCAAGTCTTGAAATGGCCACAAACTACAACTAACCCTAACCCACCCTAACACTAACCCACTACCAACTTTTGCGTGATAGAAACAGATGTCAGCGTGACTCCGGACACCAAGGCAGCTCGACTCTTGTCTGTTGGCTGTATGAGGCTCCCTACTCTAGTGATGATAGTCAGTGAAGTCAGCTAAACCAATTATGAACCAGATGGCGGTCCAACCTCCTCTATTATCATCCACTGTGACTGGCCATTCGGCTGACAGCACTGTCAGCAACCCAGCAGGAGAGGCACTCCGTGGTGCACTGGGATTTTATAACTGAACTATGATGCACGCATTTACTTTGTCTGACTGTGTGGAAAGTTGATCACATTACAGATGATGAACAAAGGCATTGAAATGTGAGTTAGGCTAAAACATGAGACTTCTGATGTAACAGGCAAAGTAAAGCAAGAAAGGAATAACCTTCTGACTTCTCATATCAGCGATTCAATTCAAGTCCAGGTACCACTTATTACCACCAGTTAATCATTTCTTATGTACCTCACTTACCAACCATCTGTCTCTTAACCAATTTATCTATTCCACTTAGTTCATAACCTCTACATTCCATCCAGCTGTTGCTTTTTACATGTAAACATCTCATCTCATTATTCTCATGTCAGTCATTTAAAACAAGAACGATAACAAATAAATGTAAATGACGTCTAACTGATCACCTGATTATGAACTGATGGATTATAAATGACTCGTGTGTGTGTGTGTGTGTGTGTGTGTGTGTGTGTGTGTGTGTGTGTTCCACCCCCTGGCAAATACACTGCTCGTGTAACAATTTCAATCTACAATTTTGAAACTGAATTTGTGCCTACTGTTACCTTGGTAACACTGGTGCGTATGACAGTACCAGTGACAGACAAAAAGTGTCCTACATCTCTGGACCTGGGAATGGTGTCTCTGGTCAGCTCTGGACACACTGGCAGACCTGGGCACACATATGCAAAACAGCAAACAACAGAGAAGTAAAGTAAATTGATTTATATACATAACAGGGTATGAACTTGCGCCAACAAGTGCCTGTACAATAGAATCTTGTGTGTATGTGTGTGCATTTTACATTTGCGTCTTCAACCTAATAACAGATGACATCTTTTTCTGTTTCTCTGCAGCAGAGCTTTGTGATTGTCAGTAAACTGCATTTTGATTTCATCATATTGTTTTAAAGGTCATATTGACAGGGTGATGATACATTTCCTAAAATAATGGAACTCTATGCTGTTCCTGATTTTCAGACCCTACTGAGGCAATGCTTGTGCTTTAGCCTGCAAACATTTTCTAGTCCACTCCATGATGCTCAGCCTCAGAAAAACAGCTAAACCAGATAATTATTTCTTTAGTAGGAAAGAAAGTAGTCTGCGGTACATTAACTAAAAACAATTATCTTTAACCTCACCATCTCGAGGCATGTTAGAGAAACTATGGTGGCTGCAAAATGTCCAAAAATGTAGAAGGCCCTCTCTAGAGCCAGTGTTTGGTTTGTCTGTTCTGGACTACTCTAGAAAAATGCTGGTGCAACATAGTGCGAGCTGCTTCTCGTGTTACTCTGCTGGCCACAGTACTGTAAATCACATTGCACGCTGCTGGATGAACTTTTCAGTGACACCAATACCATAAGCATTTTTTCTGCATTATATGCCAGAAAAAGTAGCGTTTTCATATTGGCACATATTAAATAGGCTGTTAGCGATGCAGAGCTCTACTCTTCACAGTACGTCACCTGACATTTTTCTTATCTATGGCATTTCCATGTAAAATTACATGATCTTACTAATATAACTAGCAAACACTGGCATAAAATCACATGTGAAAAGCAATACCAATAATATGAAATAGTGTGAAATGACTTGATAACACATTGGCATCTTATTTATATGCCATTTGCTGATACCAGGCTGATCTGAACAACCACAAATCCTTACAATGCAAGCTTTGAGCAACACCTGTAACATCTGACCATCATTGCCAGTGCAGTGGGATGTCTAACCTGTGATGCGGGCATGAGGAGTGTGTCTCATTCTGTGCTCCTTTGATCCTTGTCCACCATTGTGCTTGGGAGAGGCATTCTTTGATAACTCCATGGCTGTTCTGTGCAACACTTTATCAAATATAGCCAGGACATCATTGGGGTAGGCGTTGAAATAGTCCCCAACCTGCAAAAGTTTGTAGAGATACTGTGTAATTAGTGCAATCACAGATTCAATGATTAAAAATTACTACTCTGAACACATATCAACTGTGAAGTGTAGTGCAGTGTAATCTCTAAACAGATACCTGCATGCTGTGATATGTATACAGCCATATCACTCTAACACACATCTTAGATTACATTACTTAGCTACATCTTGGCTGATTCAATGAGCGTTTATTCTTCTTCTTATTATTAATAGTACTGAATAGTACTGTACTGATCATACTGTGTATTTTACATTTTCAGTTGTCCATATTTAAAGGTCCAAGTAAAATGTAATTAAAAAGTAACTTCATGAATCAAACCTGGTGTTACATATTTAAAGAGAACTGTCTTAGTAATACATGATAACAGGGCAAAGTTTATTTAACTTAACATTTGATGTTTTTACATGTCATTACATATGATATATTGTGTATTTTTATTATTATCACACTGGTTTTAACCAAATTACAAAGCTTTAGATAAACATACTGTATTTCCAAATCTTACTTCTACCCCTTACTTCTACTAATCTAGATTATGAATGTTTTTAAATGTGTGGACATTACCTCCATATTGGCTTCAAACAATGTCATGGCATTAACAACAACAGGGTGATGGTTTTCTTCAACACTATCTGCAATAAGCTGGAGAATGTCTTCATGATGATGTTCTTTCAGATAGGTTTCAAACACACGGCCAATCAAGGCTTCCTGTTCTGGGCTTATCAACATAGTGAAGATGATGTGTTCTGAACCCCTGGAAAATGTGAAAAGAACAATGTATGGTCATGGATGAACATCAGTATTATAACCTGAGATCATACAAATACCACGTTCATTAGAGTTAAACAATTGAAAATAAATGTCATGAGTTAAGCTACCCTTTAAATTTTACACAATCTCAAATATTATCATGAAATATTTGTGGAAAAATATTTTTTTGTGTTTCAAAAGGTGTGGTTGCATTAGACAGACACAAACAAATACAAATTATATTTTTTTTGTTTATTGTTTACTAGAAAAACTAACAAAACTAAATTCTTGACAGTTTCAATGTCAGTTCCCAACATTGTCGGTATCAAAGTCAACAAATAACAGAGAATGTGTTCAAAACTGAACAAAAAATAAATAAACCATCACATCATCAAATTAATATTTAGTTGTCCTGCCATTAGCACGCAGTAGAGCTCTAATCCTCACTGGCATGTTCTCCACGAGCCTTCCACACTGTTGAGGGGTAATCTTGTCCCATTCTTCTTGAATTACTGCTTTTAATTCCTCTATATTCTTTGGTTTACGTTTTGAAACAGACCTTTTGATAATCCACCACAGATTTTCAATGGGGCTCATATCCGGGGATTGAGCTGGCCAATCTAAGACCTGGATACTGTGCTCCTGCAGCCAAGTTCTACTGGCCCTGGATGTGTGGCAAGGGGCATTATCTTGCTGAAACTTCCAATTTTGACCTCGGAACAGAGCACGTGCAGAAGGGAGCATGTGGGATTCAAGAATGGCACAATACTTGGTAGAGTTCAGTGTACCTTCACAGACAGTGAGATGACCAACACCTGCAGCACTCATGCATCCCCAAACCATGATACTGCCTCCACCATGCTTGACAGTAGGTACTGTACATGCTGGGGATAATGCTTCACCTGGCCTTCTGCGTACCCTCACATTAGCAGGAGGAAGATAAAGCTGGAAACTGGACTCATCTGACCACAGAATCTTCTTCCAGTTCCTGGCTGTCCAGTTCTTGTGTGCTTGGGCCCAACGACGCCGGGCTAACCTCTGTCTCTCATTGATGAGGGGCTTCTTGACAGCCTTGTAGGACCTTAAGCCATGTTCTAAAAGTCGGCCACGTACAGTGCGGGTGGAACACTGGACACCAGTTTGGTTTGACCACTGCTGCAGCTCCTGTGATGTCATTCGGCGGTTTTCCCTGCACATGCGGATCAGGATGCGGTCATTTCTTGCTGAAGAAACCCTTGGACGCCCAGATCTTGGTTTGTCTTCCAAGCTGTTGGTTTGCCTGTATTTCTGCAGAGTGTATCCAACTGCTGAAGGACTGCATCTGCACTTCCTGGCAATCTGGCGGCAGCTGTACCCTTCCTGGCTGAGAATCTGTATCTTCAGGCGTGTTTCCTGCGTTAGGTTCCTTATTTTAGCCATTTTTGTCTCTGAAGAACTTTCAAATGTGCTGGCTTTATATAGGCATGAAGCACGGCAACAAATATTGTGTCTTTTAATAAAAAGCACGACCTTCATTAGAGGATCACTGGTTACCCAATAACCCAATACTCAAAATGTCTTATGTATTTTTTATGGAACCAATCAATTTGAAGTTTTTATGGCTTTTTTAGGATTTGTTTAGTATTTTGGCTGTGACTGAATTAAAAGAAATTACACTTGAAGACCTAAAAGTGATTCTTAATGCAATATTTCACAAATGCATGGGGTGTCTGAAAACTTTTTTCCACCACTGTAGATCAGTCATGTTTGGGACAGACTTATATTCATTCAGGAATAAGCAGTTTCTCTTTATCTGCATAGATTCCACTATAAGACTCTCATTAGAAATCAAACACATCATTTGTAACAATCTGACAGGATGTGTTTTTCCATAGCGTCTTTGTTGATATGTCACAAAACACTGCAACTAATGATTATTTTGATTAACATTAATGACATTCTTCTCACTGTTGGACTAGTAAGTAATATTAGCTGGCTGCTATGTCTTGTGTTGTTGGCCTTGTTGATGTTTGGCTGTTAGCAAAGTTGTTGACTTGCTAGTTTTTGATCATAAGTAATGTAATCAGAAGAAATACTCGAGTACAGCTGAACATATTTACCACAATGGCATTACACTCTGAGATCATGCAATCATTTCTACGTGATGTTTCTTGAATACATTTTCTGATAATATTTTTGCTTCCATAATTTGGAAGCAGAAATAAAAAGAACTTTTACTTGTAATGGGGAACTCTTATGTTGTATTCTTGGTATCCGTCAGAGATTTTATATTCAGTCAGTGACATATGACACCCATCAGAGAGTCGGTCACAGCATAACAGTGAGAGGTTGGATTTCTTAACAGCTGTGATTTATCAACAGAGGCAGGCTCTGAAAGCACAGCTGTCATTCATATAATTTTTATCATCATCAGTTTCATAGAGCTTGAAATATTTTTAACTTTTAATGGGATATGGCACTTGGATAAATGGGCTGTGAATAGTAATGTATTAAGTTAACTTAAGACCTGTTAGGATCACTTTGTGCATGGAAGCATACCCAGATGTGCCTGACTAAAATCTCTTTTTTAAATGTATTAAGTAAATATTATTAAAAGCAACTGGTAATAATTAGCCATATTAAATCGTATATAAAAATAGTGCTGTTGCCTTGCCTCATGACACAGGTATCTGTTCGTATATACCAGCACTGTGTTTCAGTGGTTAATGAAGTCTCCATCCTCCCTGATACTATAACTTGAACGTTTTAACAGCTACAACCGAACCGATGATATCAGCTCACGCAGAGTCGTTACCGTAACACTGTCACACGAAGCTAACTGTAACATTGTTCTAATACAGACAAGGAGCTTTTTTACATACCGTATCAAAACAGTTCTTCGTGGGCCAGCTTAGTTTCCTCCATCGACGTAAACAAGAGTTGTATTTCGCGGGCAAAGTGATTCAGGGCAAATCACCAGATGGTTTGCTCTCGATCTTCTTCTTCTTCTTCTTCTTCTTCTTCTTCTTCTTCTTCTTCTTCGGAGTTTAATGACAGTCGGCATCCTTAATGTTGCATATACTGCCATCTGCTGGACTTTACTTCTTTCTTATTTCTTCTTCTGTTATATTCTTTTAATTAAACCAGTTGAGATAAGAAATCTCACAATGATTATTCTCCCTTCCTTAGATTTTCCACATTCTACAAGACTCTTGAAGTTATTTTCCCCTTTTCCTATCTTTTGCAGCCCAAGCTACAATCACATGCTCCACTGTCTCTCTCTCCCCACAGCTACACTGACCAGTTGGATGTTTTCCTCTTATCTTAAGTGTGTTATTCAGTTTACTGTGCCCTATTCTTATTCTGCTCATGATTACTTGTTCTGTTCTATTATCTCAACAACACCCTACCTCTCCTACTACACCTTGTAATTTATGTAAATGTCTCCCTTTTCCTGGCTCTTCCAATATTGATTCCATTGATTGATTATTCCCTTCCATATTATACTTTTTCCCTCTGCTTTTGATAATTTTACTTTCATTTCCACCTCCTCTTTCTTTACTGCCTCCTTAGCAATTTTGTCTGCTTTTTCGTTTCCTTGTATTCCTAAATGTGCTGGCACCCACATGAACGCTATTTCCCTCCCCTTTTGTGTTAATCTGGATGTTTTTAACAGTATTTCATATCATATTTCCTGATGTGTTTTCCCTGTCCTGTTTTTAATGCTTAAGAGTGCTGAAACTGAATCACTACAGTATTGCTATTTTCCTGTCCGTCCTGTCCTCCACCCAATCTATTGCCATTAATATTGCACATAGGTCCACCGCATGTATACTTAAGTGATCTGATGTTCTTTTTGATATTTTGATATGATGACTGGGAACCACTACTGCTGCGCCTGTTGCTCCTGTTTCCGGCTCTTTTGATCCATCTGTATATATGTACACATATTCCCCATACTTTCCCTCTGTGTAGTTATGAAATTCCTGTACTAGATCTGCTGTTTTATTTCTTCTCTTGATGTCCCATATTTCTAGATCTACGCTTGTCTCTTGTATCATCCATTCTGGTCTTGTTGTCCACAGAACTGTTGGCCTGAATTCTATTTGCTGTATTTTTAGTTGTTCTGCTATTCCCTCACTGACCCACCCAAAGCTTGATTTTTCTTCTTTCCCTTTTCCCAACACATCTCCAAAACTCTCTTTGTTGGATGGTCTTCATTGTGTCCTTTTAGATTTATCCAGTAATTGGCTATAAGCTGTTTCCTTCTGATCCATAATGGCATTTCTCCTGCTTCAACCTGAAGGGAGCATACTGGTGCTGTTTTCAGATGGTTTGCTCCGAATCATGGACGTATTAAAGAACAGTGTAGCTGTGTCCCAATTCAGGGGCTGCATCCTTCGAAGCACGCATTTGAAGGCCGATTACGTCACAACGCCGCGCGAAGGCTCCTTCAAATGCGTCCTTCTTTTCCCTCTTTTTGGAGGATGCACCGGAGTATCCTTCGCGGCCTCCCATATCCCAAGATCCTTTGCGCGCCGCTGTTCAGTGCCGGGAAAATACAAGCCCAAGTGGTGATGAATAATACTTAATAATGAATAATACATTTAATAATAATATTAAAAGTAAGTATTGGGTTTTTATATTTAATTACTTTTACTTATTACTACTTATACTTTTACTAATTACTTATATTTTATTACTTTTATTATCCCTGCTTTACTTCCAGACTGTAAAACTGCAAAGTCTAGTTAAACGATTGGATTGAATAAAGAGCTACGTTTAGGATTATCACTATTATATGTTATACTTCATTCTTCTTTCTTATACTTTCTTCTGTCTGTTTTTTCTTCGTTTTCTCAACTGACGACTAACTGACTGAGGCAACGGCTACGTTGCAAAGTACCAACTGACGGCAGGTGACGCAGCTGGTGACGCAAGCAGGAAATGCTTCGAAGGCTAGACTGTCTCATTTAACAACGGTTGATGCGAAACTGTTAATTGATGTTTACTCTGCTGTGAAGTTTTCCAGCAGATGGTCTGTTTAAACACTCATTTATCTTTTGTTTCATTGAACACAAGGGGACTCAAAGACAATGTGAAGCGAAAAGCTATTTTTTATATGTTTTGTAAAGGGCGAAAAGCACATTGCACTTTTCTTCAAGAAACTCACTCAAGTGCTGCAGACTGCTCCTTCTGGTCGAACCAGTGGGGAGACAAGATACTGTTTAGCCATGGATCAAACAAATCCGCAGGTGTTGCTATTTGCTTTAATAAATGTCCGGGTAATGTGATAACGCACAAAGCAGATGAGAAAGGCCATTGGTTGGCAGCTGTTCTAAACATTGAAGGTTGTTGTATTATTATAATGAACGTTTATGGCTATAATAACACCAGTCAGAATAGACTTTTATTTTTAGAGATCTCTGAGGCTGTAAATCAATATAAAAACTGTTACAACACAAACTTAATTTTGCTGGGAGGGGATCTCAATATTGCACCTGATGATTGGCTGGACAGATGTCCCTCAAAATTTACAGATCATCATTTTAATACACTATTTCTTGAATTTTGCAGTACACATTCTTTAATTGACGTATGGAGATGCAAAAATTTAATGGTTAAGCAGTTTTCATGGTTAAAACCCAATGGAAGTTGTATGTCAAGAATTGACTTATGGTTATCTACACTGGATATTACTGAATATGTTTCAGAGGTTTCTATGTCAAGTGCACCACTAACAGATCACTGCTCATTATATCTGGAACTGAAACCAAAATCAAATCCTAATAAAAGAAATACTAATTGGAAATTTAATGCAGACTTACTAAAGTCTGAACACTATTGTAAAAAAATCAAAGAATTACTACTGGAGATTAAATTTGACACAACTATTGGGAGTTATAGTAATAGATGGGAATTTTTCAAATATAAAGTTAGGCAATTCTCTATCAAATTTGGAAAACAAAGAAGCAAGGAGATACAAGAACAAGAACTTTACTTAGTTCAAGAAATTGATAAATGCTGTAAAAGGTCACCAATGTCAGATGCAGATAGGTCTAACTTTATGGTTCTCCAATCAAAATTGGATGATTTATACCTAAAAAGAGCCCGTGGCGCTGATATCTGAAGAAGTACATAGATTCTATTCAGTTTTATATAGCTCTTCATATTCCAGAGAAAGCTCCATTGATCTTTTTGAGAATATAAAAACCCTCCTTCCCCCTCTTAATATTGATTTTGTTGAGATGTGTGATTCTGAAATTGAAATGTGGGAACTGGAAAAAGTAGTTAAAAACATTTCAGTGGGAAAAGCTCCAGGACAGGATGGACTAACCACAAATTTTTCTGGCAAGATATCAAAGAACTCTTATTTTATGCCATTCGAGAATGTTTTATGAATAAGGTAATGATGCCTACAATGAAACAAGGATTAATAACACTCATCCCTAAACCTGGAAAGGACAAAAAACGTATAGACAATCTAAGACCAATAACATTACTTAATGTCGATTATAAACTATTCGCTCATATCTTTGCCAACAGATTAAAAGAATGTTTGCCTCATGTTATTAGTGAATCTCAATCTGGTTTCCTTAGAGAACGTTCAATTCACAACAACATTAGATTGGTACTAGACTTAGTAGACTATGCAGATAAGATTGAAGATGATGGCTTAATTCTGTTTTTAGACTTCTGTAAAGCTTTTGATACAGTTGAACATGGCTTTATGATGGATACATTGAAATATTTTGGTTTTGGGGAAAACTTCAGAGAAATAATTAAGATGTTCTATAAAGATATAAATAGCGCTGTTATATTGCCAACTGGAACATGTAAAAGATTTACAGTGAAAAGGGGAATCCGTCAAGGCTGTCCAGCCTCACCTTTACTTTTTATTTTGGTTGCAGAAGTTTTGGCAGTTATGATTAAACATTCAGAAAATATACAGCAATTAAATGTTATGGGAAGACCTCTAATCATAAGCCAACTGGCAGACGATACAACTCTCTTCTTAAAAAATGCAACACAGATACCAGAGGCTCTAAAGGTTATATCTGTTTTCTCTAAGGCTTCAGGGCTCCATCTGAATCTGAGCAAATGTGAATTAATGGCAATTCATGATCACCCCCTGGTGTCTATTCAAGGTATTGCAATCAAAAAGGAGGTTAAATATCTTGGAATTATTATCTCCAAGGATTCACATTATAGAGAAAAAGCTAATATTGACAATATTATGTTGAAGAGCAAAGCAATTCTAAATTCATGGCTGCAAAGAGATTTGTCTATATTTGGGAGGATTTTATCATCTAAAATGGAAGCTCTGTCACGTTTTATTTATCCAGCTTACTCCTTAGCTATCTCTACTAATGATTAAAAACATCAACCAAATTATTTATAACTTCATTTGGAAGAATAGACATCATTATATTCGAAAGGGCGACATAGTTAAGGGGGGCTAAATGCTATCGACTTTGACCCCATGAATGGAACCCTGAAGCTAAAATGGTTGAAATGTTTTATAACCCAATGTGAACACTTTTGGTTTCACTTGCCCTCAAAAGCAACACCTGAACTACTCACTCTGTCCATAAATAACCAACCTTTATTAGAGAAAAAGTGTAACAACAAATTTTTGAGATCTACTCTCACCAAAGAATTTTTTCCATTTCCTCTCAAAAGAAATCATATGTTAAAGGAATACTCCACGTTGAATACCAAGAGAATTAGATGTAATTTTCTTAGTTTTCCTATCCCCCCTAAAGCGAAGGAGGTACACTTCAAAACTATCTGATTTGTTTTGGAAAGACTTAAAAAATTGGTTAACCTATAATAATATAGATGTGCCACCCCTGACTTACAATAATGTGAGATTTGGTTTCATAATGGAGGACAGAAAACTAGAATATAACATAAATAATTTGATTATACTCGCCAAATACTTTCTACACAAATGTAAATTCTCAAAAAATACCCCACGTTTCAACATTTTTTTAAAAGAACTGCACCTTTACTTTGATTCATTAAAACTTATGAAGTCAAAGAAAGCCCTATTGCTGTATGACAGTTTATCAACTTTTACTTTTGATTGATCCCCTATAAGTTTTTGTTTGTTTGTTTGTTTGTTTGTTTTTCTCTCCATTGTTTTACTTATGTTGTTTGTTCTGTTTATGAAATGCTACGCTCAGTTCTGAAAGCAACAACTTTTATAATTGCTTTTGAATATGCTTATTTGTATTGTATTTTGCAATAAAGCAAAAAAAACAAACAAAAAAAAACAAAACAACGGTTGATGCGGCCTTCGAAGGTCTCTCAGAAGGAGTCGCCCTCGAAGGCCGCGTCCTCCGAAGCATGCAGCCCCTGAATTGGGACACAGCTTTTGAGTGTACCGGGACCTAAAGATGGCGCCTAGTCCATCCAATGAGAATGCTCGCCTGGCGCATGACAGGAGTCTAGCTCGGGCTTTTTTTTTTTAACAAAACTTTATTAAGAATTGTGCAAAACAATACAATTCAACACAGCAACAAAGACTACCGCCAGGGGGTTACATACATAAAGGCATTTTTTACAGATTGCATTATAAAAAGACATTGTAGAGAGCACATAGATTCAAGGTCTTGATAGCTTTTATGTTATTAGATTTTTACAATAGTTTTAATATACTGTTTGACGTCGTTCTTAAAAGTAAGAAAAAAAGGATTTTGATTTGTGTATCGACATTTATGAATGTGCCATTTGGCTAAAAGGATAATAAAATTAATGATGTAATACTGTCTAACTTTGGTAAATGGAAAGACAGTGAAGCCAAACAATACATTTTCAAAACAAAGGGAAAAATCTGGCTCAATAGAAAGGGAATAAGAATAGAAATCAAATTACAGACATCTATCCAGCAACTGGTGGAAAAAGGGCAAGACCAAAACAAATGAAAGACATCTTCAGGGCATCCCATACAAAAAGAGCAACTTGTATCGGTGACATTTTTAAAACGTTGTGAAAAAAAGACTTTAGAAGGGTAAATTCTGTGGATTATTTTGAAGGATACTTCTTTTACTTTATTATTTATCATATATCTAGCAGGTAGGTTCCAGATCTTTTTCCAGTCAAGGTTGTTTATTAAGTTATTCCAATAAGTGATTACATATGGAATTGATACAACTTCTTTCTGAAATAAAGCACATGTAGACCAGTTACTGTTGCGTGTTGATGAGAAACAAATCTGGCCAATTGCAAGTTTGGTAGGATTTATGGGCAATAATGTTGGGTTCTGTCCTATTGTGCTTTTAAATAACATAGAGACACCAGCAGGGATCGCATTTATAACAACATTAAATTCACTAATAGGAATTAGGACATTATATTTTAAAGTAAATTCTTGATATGTAAGTAGTGAACCATTGGAGTTAAATAACTGATGGACCAGAAGTATATTGTGAATAAACCAGAAAGGGTAAAATAAGGATTTGTTTCTGTGTATGATGTCTTTATTATTCCATATGTAATATCTATGCGGGGAAAAGTTGTGTTTATACATTAATGACCAGGGCCCAGTATTTCAAAAGTCACCTGACAGGATTATCCTGGTCGGATTGGATTAAATATAGATCTGATCTGAAAACTGGGTATTTCAACACAGAAGATCAGGATTCTGCTCTGGTAATCCAATCCTCCCTTGAATCCAGATAAAAGGCTGGATTTGGGTATTTCAAAAGTTAAGGCAGATATCTGGATCAACTTGATACCAAAATTTCAGGATCATTTGGATCCCACCTCAGAGGTGGATTTGACCTAGATTGACAAAGTCTCAGCTCCACTTCTCCTAGATATTGTTACTCAAGCTGCACATTGAAGCACTTTCAGTTTTTCATGCTTCTGATTAAATGAAGACAAATTTGACTTCAGTCAGAAGCTTAAAATTCTAAAATGTTTGGAAATAGCTTGAATGTGATTTTAAAACATGCAACAATGTATTTCAGTGAGTGTTTGTGCACAAACTGATTATTTTACTGCATCAAATCAGATGCTATTTTGCTATAAATGACCATAATTATGTTTAGTGAGAGCCTTCTATATAAGGGAGAGAAATTAGGATGAAAAATGTTTCTAATCGTGTCACTGACCAAGCTATATACCATGAAAGTAATGCAATTACAATTTCAAGCAGTTTCAAGCACTTTATTCAAAATCCAAAAACTTGAAAACCTTGAATGTATCAATACAATTAAAGCGTTTCCAAGGATTTCCAGCACTCATACAGACCCAGTTGTCCTTAGAGTGGTCCATGCATCTGGCTTCCCTATCTTTATTAATGACTATTCTTAGGTAAGTAACAGAGTCTTTTATTTGTATACTACATATAGAAGGGATATTGAAGAAACTGGAAGAATCTCATTTAGTCTGACAAGATAATCTTAAAACATACAGGAAGGCTCTCCGTAATGCCAGAGCAGCCTACTGCTCTTCATTAATAGAGGAAAATAAGAACAACCCCAGGTTTCTCTTCAGCACTGTAGCCAGGCTAACAGAGAGCCACAGCTCTATTGAGCCATCTATTCCTTTAGGTCTAAGTAGTAATGACTTCATGAGATTCTTTAATGATAAAATTATAACTATTAGAGACAAAATTCATCACCTCTTGCCCTCAACAGGCACTGATCTGCCTTTTTACACAGCAAGTTTGGAAACAGCTGTAAAACCTGATATATATTTAGACTGTTTTTCTCCCATCGACCTTCATCAAATAACTTCAATAATTTCTTCATCTAAGCCGTCAACCTGTCTCTTAGACCCCATCCCAACCAGGCTGCTCAAGGATGTTTTACCTCTAGTTAGCCCTTCTTTATTGGATATGATTAATCTTCAGTCTTTAAGTCTTTATTATCAGGATATGTACCACAGTCCTTTAAAGTAGCTGTAATTAAACCTCTTCTTAAAAAGCCCACTCTAGATCCAGAGGTTTTAGCCAATTACAGACCGATATCAAACCTTCCCTTTCTTTCTAAGATACTTGAGAAAGCTGTAGCCAATCAACTGTGTGACTTTCTCCATAAGAACAGTTTATATGAGGATTTTCAGTCAGGATTTAGAGTGCATCATAGCACAGAGACCGCACTAGTCAAAGTTACAAATGACCTCCTAATGGCATCAGACAAAGGACTCATCTCTGTACTTATCCTGTTAGATCTTAGTGCCGCATTTGACACCATTGACCATCAAATTCTTTTACAGAGACTAGAACATCAAATTGGCATCAAAGGAACCGCCCTAAGCTGGTTTAAGTCGTATTTCTTAGATCGTTCTCAGTTTGTTCACGTCAGTGATGAATCCTCCATGCACACCAGAGTTTGTCACGGAGTTCCACAAGGTTCTGTACTAGGACCACTTCTATTCAGTTTATATATGCTTCCTTTAGGGAACATTATTAGGAATCACTCCATTAATTTTCATTGTTGCCGATGACACCCAGTTATATTTATCGATCAAGCCTGATGAAACCAATCAGTTAACTAAACTCCAAGCATGCCTTAAGGATATAAAAAGTTGGATGACCTACAATTTTCTGATGTTAAATTCTGACAAAACTGAAGTTCTTGTAATTGGACCCAAACACCTCAGAAACTCTCTTTCTTGAGACTTAGTTACTTTAGATGGGATCACCCTGGCCTCCAGCTCCACCGTAAAGAATCTTGTTATTTTTGATCAGGATTTGTCCTTTAATGTCCACATAAAACAAATTTCGAGGACTGTATTCTTCCACTTACGTAACATCGCCAAAATCAGACGCAGTGTATCTCAAGCGGATGCAGAAAAACTAGTCCACGCATTTGTTACTTCTAGGCTGGACTATTGTAACTCATTGTTATCAGGCTGCTCCAATAAGTCTCTTAGGACTTTGCAGCTAATTCAGAATGCTGCTGCACGTGTTCTGACAGGAACCAAGATCAGATCTCCCATTTTGGCTTCTTTGCATTGGCTACCTGTTAAATCTAGAATAGAATTTAAAGTTATCCTCCTTACATATAAAGCTCTTCATGGTCAGGCATCATCATATCTAAAAGAGCTCATAGTACCTTATTACCCCTCTAGAACAGTTCCAGTTCCTTGTAGTTCCTATAGTTTCCAAAAGTTGATTGGGAGCCAGAGCTTTCAGCTATCAAGCTCCTCTTTTGTGGAACAAACTACCATTTTGGGTTCGGGAGGCAGACACGGTCAACATTTTTAAGAGTAGACTTAAGACTTTCCATATCTCCATTACAGTTTATAGTTAGTTAATGATTTGCTGCTGTGCATCTGTGCATCTGTGTCTCTCTATCTCTATCACAGGTTCCACTGCTACTGTAATCATTTTATCATTCATTGTAATTCATTGTCATTTTCTTTCTTTTCTTTCTTGTAAAAAAAAATTCTCACTACAGGAAAGAAACCAGCAGAATCTATGACTGAGGTGGTGTGTTGGACTATATTAGATTTAAGTGGTGAAACTAATAAAGTGTCCATTGTTTGTATATTCTTGCAGACTCAAGTCAAGATTTCCACTGTATGCTCCTCTGAAAGGTTAAGTTGAGGGTGTGTTCACTCAAACCAGTTGTCTTTAATTGTGGTAATTAATTATTTCTCTTTTATTACTTTTGTTATTAGGGTTAGGTTTTTTGACTCTTTACGTACTTTTAACACAATACAGCCATCACTGCTATGACTGCAAACTGGCTGCATGGACTATCAACTACCTCACAAACAGACCACAGTATGTCTTCATGACTGTGACAGGGTATGGTCCTCTCTCCTTTTCTCTTCATCCTGTACACATCAGACATCAAAGGCAACACTGACAGCTGTCACCTCCAGAAGTTCTCTGATGATGCAGCCATCGCTGCATGTGTATCAGAAAGAAATTTGTTGTACAGGTGTGTCATCACAGACTTTGTCGACTGGTGTGATCTCAACCACCTCCACATCGACGCTAGCAAGACAAAGGAGATGGTGGGAAAGACACCTCTGAGCACATTGGTGAACATCCAGGGATTGGATATCGAGATGGTGGGAGCATCTCTGGGTGTTCACCTCAACAATAAACTGGACTGGTCAGACAACACAGACATCCTGTACAAGAAGGGCCAAAGCTGTCACTGAGGAGACTGAGGTCCTTTGGAAAAAGAAAAAGGTGTCTACCCTTATATAATAAAATGTGTTCTTCATATCAATGGGCCGAGCTTATTTCTTTGCTTAAATTGAGCAGTTGCATTCATTGATGCTGTGCATATTTATGTGAATGTTTTAACACAAGACAACATTATTGATTGGATGTGAGTAACCACGGGGCTCTGGGGCTCATGTCACCAACATAGGTAAATTTGACCTCTAAAACTGTCATAATAATATTATTTTTTTAAGCTCATAGCTTTCTGTGTCATTGTACTAAGGGAAGTGTCCTCAAAAAATACCCAATTCCCACTCCGTTTTTTAAAACATTTTATGGATTCTTTGAGGAACAATTATTATACATGGTGAATTGCTCTCTTCAGACGGGTGTCTTCCCCACTTCCTTTAAAACGGCGGTGGTGAAGCCCCTTCTGAAGAAGAGCAACTTAGATCCCAACATTTTTAATAATTGTCGGCCGGTATCCAACTTACCATTTTTTTGTGTATTTATTTTTATTGTTTTCATAACAAAGACATAGATACATATTAACAGTAGTTGGTGGTACTACACAAACAGTACAAGTTTCTTGCCAAGGGTTTTCGACATGCGACAAACAGGACATAGGACAAAGATAATGGCACAGCGACAAAGCAGCACAGGTTCAGTTTTTAGACATTAAATCAAGAAAAGGTTGCCAGATTTTAAAAAAGAAGTCCTCTTTAGCAGACATAATATACCTGATTTTCTCCAAGTGTAATACATTTCCCAGCTCTCTCAACCACATTTCAAAAGTAGGAGACCTTTCAGATTTCCAGAATTGCAAAATTAGCTTTCTGGCTAACAATGTTGAGAGGGAAACAGCCTTAGATTCAGAGCTACTTTTCACATTATCTGGATTGGCAACCCCGAACAATACAGTGAGTGGGTCCGGGTTACATGGGTGATTAAAGGCCTTAGTGAAAAACTCAAACAAGGAGCCCCAGAATGATTGTAGCTTACGACACGACCAGAATAAGTGGGATAGCGTTCCTTCCTCACTTCGACACTTAATACATTGGGATGACACATCCGGAAATATTTTCTGCAATCTGGAGGGAGAATAGTGTAGTCTATGTACTACCTTGAATTGTATCAAATTATGTCTTGCATTGATTGAGCTATCATAAATGTTCTTAATACAATTCTCCCACACCTCATCTGAGACATCCATATCTAGTTCTCTCCCCCAAGCCTCTTTAAATGGGTCTGACAATGTGTGGTTCACATTCTGTATAATGCCATAGAGTTTAGATATAGCCCCTCTTGTATATGGTTTGATTTGAAGAAAACTATCTAATGCTACATGCTGAGGTTTACGTTCATATTGTGGGACATGGGTTCTCACAAAATGTCTCAACTGTAGGAAACGGAAAAAATGGGAAGCCGGAAGCTGGAATGCCCGCTGTAGCTGCTGAAAGGAGGCCAAATGACCCTCAATATAAACATTTCTCAAAGTGATAATACCCTTCTCTCTCCAGTTAGAGAAAACTACATCGTCCAGTGCAGGTTGGAATGCATGATTACAGCAAATAGGAGAGTCCAAATACACTTTGGGTATTTTCAGGGTTGTTATTACCTGCTTCCATATCTTTAAAGAATTATAAATTATCGGATTATCATTATACAAGTGCTTCTTAATCTTTACTGGGCTATTAATGAGTGCTGGTAGAGAAGTACGCTGACAGGAGAGGTGTTCAATTTGTTACCATGCAGGCATCCCCTCCAGGTTATTGCCTGGCAAACAACCCAACCAAAACGAGAAAATATTTAAATGTGCAGCCAGATAATAGGATCTAAATTGAGGCAGGCCGAGACCACCCTCAGACCGACTTTTAATAAGATGTTTTTTTCGAGATCCTAGGTGATCTGCCAGACCAAATAAAAGATGATATAATTGAATCCAGCTGTCTGAAGTGCTTCTGAGGAATGCATACTGGGATTGCTTGAAATATATAAAGGAACCTTGGCAAGACCACCATCTTAATGGCGTTAATACGCCCTACCATTGATATAGGTAAAGTGTTCCAGAACTGTATATTCCTCCCCAACTGATCAATTTTCTCATCCCAGTTAAGTCATAGTAGCTGACTCAACTTCCTTGTGACTATAATACCCAGACTCTTGAACTTATCTGATACAATTCTGAATGGAGTTGTCTTTAGGAATGTCATATCTACGAAATCTGATAATGGCATTAGTTCACTTTTCCCCCAATTTATCTTGTACCCTGAAAATGAGCCGAATCTATTTATTAACTGCAGCAGTGGAAGCATAGAGGCTTTGGGGTTTGAAATAAACAATATAACGTCATCAGCGTAGGCCGAGATCTTATGTTGAGTCCCTAGGTGTGTTATAGGATGTATTTCGGAGCTAGAGCGTATATAGGAGGCTAAAGGTTCCAGGGACAGAGCAAAGATAAATGGAGACAGAGGATCCCCTTGGCGTGTACCTCTATATAGCCGAAACGGGCTGGATTTATTTAGATTTGTGACTACAGAGGCCATGGGTTCCTTGTTTAAAATCTTGATCCATTTAATGAAAGAACTGCCAAATCCAAATCTTACCAACACCGACAGCATATATGGCCATTCTACCTGGTCAAAGGCTTTTTCGGAGTCGAGGGATATTATAACCACATCTTCCCTGTCACGAAGAGGACTATATAATATGTTAAATAATATTCTCATGTTAAAGTATATATGTCGGTTAGGGATAAACCCTGTCTGATCTGGGTGAATGATTCCGGAGATATGATTGTTGAGACGGATAGCTAGAATTTTACTTAATATTTTAGTTTCCAGCGGGAGAAGAGACACAGGTCTATATGAGGAGACGTTCATGGGGTCGCGGTCCTTTTTCAGCAGGAGAGCAATATTGCCCTGATATAGTGTGTTAGCTAAGGAGCCCGCTTCCCTAGAGCAATTAAACATACGCAGGATTAAAGGTGCCAGCAGTGTGCTGTATGCCTTGTAAAATTCCGCCCCAAACCCATCAGGCCCGGGAGCCTTATTATTTGGGAACTGGGCTATTGCTGCTTTAACTTCTTCTAGAGTGATCTCGGCATCTAACTCTGCTGCAGCATCGTGATCAAGTTTGGGTAGATCACACTTTTCTAAGAACTCATTAATCTCATCATTACTAGAAGTATTGTTTGAGCTATATAAATTACGATAAAAATCTTCAAAGCATTTATTTATTCCCTGCTGATCTGTAACCGTCTGTCCTCTATTGTTCTTTATTTGGAGTATAGCCTGTGATGCCTGAGAGTGTCTCAGCTGCCTCGCTAGCAACCTATGTGGCTTATCACCCAACTCAAACAATCTCTGTCTTGAGCTAGTCATTTGAGAGCAGACGCGTTTTGAAAGTATGGTGTTATACTCACACTTCAATTTGGTGATCTTACCTAAGGTGTCTGTTGTCGGAGTGGACAGATAAGACTGTTCAAGCTGGCGTAATTCAGACTCCATGTCTTTCAAAGCTGCATCCTGCTTTTTACTCTTCCATGATGTATATGAAATAATATGTCCTCTCATGACTGCCTTTAAACTTTCCCATAAGACCGAATCATCAACATCACCCTTATCATTTGATCCAATAAAAAATTTGATGTGCTCCTCCATACGTTTGTGAAAGAAAAAAATAATCAATGCGAGAATAAGACTTATGCACTGGAGAGAAATAAGAAAACTCTCTGCTAGTAGGAAACAGCAGCCTCCATATATCCACAATGTTTAGGTTTTTGAGTACTGTGTTTAAACTATTGATGATTTTGATTGTAGCAAAGATTTTGAAATTTTTTTATCTAATTTTACATCGAGAACACAATTCATATCCCCCCCTACGATTAACATTTGTTTGGTCTATGTTTGGGATAGAGTTGAATACAACTCTAAAGAACTCCGGGCAGTCAAAATTCGGACCATATATATTCACAAAAGTCACTGGAGTGGAACACAAGCAGCCCGACACCACTAGGAATCGGCCATTGGGGTCTGATATTGTCTTATTCTGAATAAAAGGAATGTTCTTCCGGAACAAAATCGCTACTCCTCTGGCCTTAGCCCCAAAATTAGCCTGATACATCTGGCCCAGCCAGTTGGCACGTAGCACCACCTGGACCGAGCGTTTGGCGTGAGTCTCTTGTAATAAAACAACATCGGGGTTCAATGATTTAAGATGAGTAAGAACCTTAGCCCTCTTCACTGGATTACCCAGACCTTTTACATTCCAGCTCAATATATTAACTGTGCCATTGTTTGACTTACTGCCGATATTATGTGCCATTCACAACCTCATCAACATGCTTTCTCTCTGTCAACAGCATATTTTACGGTCAGGTGTGATTGTAGACCAAGCTGGACAAGTCCAGGATATTTACCGGTGACCGTTGATTTACGACGAGGAGGCGGATAACTTGTCTCGGAGAAAGCTTTATCTGCTTCTTCAGGGTTGTTAAAGATCCCGGTGACACCATCCACGGTCACACGGAATCTCGCCGGGTGAAGAAAGCCATAGCGGAGGCCGGCCGCCCTGCATCTCTTGCGGACCTCGTTAAACACTCTGCGTTGGTTAAGAACCTCCGCTGTCAGATCCGGAAAGATGAAAAGCTTCGTCCCGTTGTACTGTAGCTCATCTGAGGATGAGCTCCCGGGTCTGGCAGTAGTGAAGTCTGACTATGAACGGCCGCGGGCGAGCACCGTCCGCCGGCTTCGGACCCGGGGAGCGGTGTGCTCGGTCCACGACCACCGCCGGATTTTTGAAGAGTTCAGCCCCGAGCAGAGCCGGGATCAGTTTGGTGATGAACTCCACTGGTTTACCCATCTCTGCTCCTTCAGGGATACCGATGATTCTGACGTTCTGGTGTCTTGACCGGGACTCCAGGTCCGCTAATTTCTCACGTTGGTCATTCAAATCGTCTTGCAGGTTCTTGCACAAAGTCTCCAGTGATGTTAGCTTGCCATCATGTTCATTCACGGCCTCCTCCATGTCATGTACCTTGCCTGTCACAGTGGCCAGAGTAGCCTGCATAGCGTCCATGGTGTCTGAGATGGCCGTGAATTTGGCTGTCACGTTTTGGCTCAGAGAGGTGATGGCTCTCATGAGGTTGGCCGTGGATGGATTTGACTCCGTGCACGAGGTAGCTGCGCCTGAGCTAACTACACTTAGCTCAGTAGCTAAGTCTCCGACCGTCTCACCCGTTCCACCGAGTTCACCGGACGTTTTATCATTCTTTTCCCCTCCTCTGTTGTTCCTTGTCTTCATCATCCTTTTATGCTGAACTTTAGCAAGTTTTAGAGAGTTATCTCAGTGGGAAATTTATATTTAAATAAAAATCGAGCAGAGCCTCCTCGGAACACAGCTACTCCATAGCTCGCTGGCCACGCCCCCCCTCCAACTTACCATTTTTAAGTAAAATCTTGGAAAAACTTGTGTTTAACCAAGTAAATGACTTTTTAATCACAAACAACATTTTAGAGAGATGTCAGTCTGGTTTTAGGATGAATCACAGTACCAAGACAGCCCTTGTAAAAATTTTAAATGACATCAGGTTCAACTTAGATAACCATAAACTTACTGACTTGGTACTACTGGATCTTACCGCCGCCTTCGATACAGTAGACCATCACATTTTATTAAATAGACTGAGGAACCTGGTCGGCCTCTCTGGTACTGTTCTTAACTGGTTTGAATCCTACCTCACAGATCGACACTTCTTTGTAAGTATGGATACATGTTCCTCAGGAATCCATGAGTTAAAGTGTGGGGTTCCCCAAGGGTCAATTTTAGGCCCAATTTATACATGCTTCCCCTTGGGGACGTCAGCAGGGGTCACAGCATCAGCTTTCATAGTTATGCTGATGATACGCAACTGTACATCGCCGTGTCTCCTGATGACACGGGGCCTATTAATGCCCTTTTTAACTGCATTTTAGATATAAAGTCATGGATGGCAGCAAATTTCCTACAGCTCAACCAGGACAAAACTGAGGTTTTAGTCATCGGTCCTGAAGGCCAGAAAGAGAAACTTTTACCAAAGTTACAGGTTTTTAAAACATCTCAATCCGTAACACATCTGGGTGTGATTTTTGACTCTGAGCTTAGTTTTATCCCTCACATCAAAAACATAACAAAGATTGGTTTTTATCATCTAAAGAATATAGCCAGAGTCCGCCCGTTTCTCTCTCAGGCCAGCACGGAGGTTCTGATGCATGCTTTTATCTCTTGTCGTTTAGATTATTGTAATGCCCTGCTCTCTGGTCTTCCCAAAAAAAGCATCTCCAATTTACAACTATTACAGAACTCAGCCGCAGGAGTGCTGACGAGGACCAGAGGGCGGGAGCACATTACACCAGTTTTAAAATCGCTTCATTGGCTCCCCGTGCGTTTCAGGATTGATTTTAAGGTTCTTTTACTGGTTTTTAAGTGTCTTAATGGTCTTGGGCCTTCTTACTTATCTGACCTGCTTTTATCCTATCAGCCCTCGCGGACCCTGAGGTCCTCTGGCGCTGGCCTTTTAACCATACCTCAAGTTAATTCAAAAAGACACGGGGAGGCGGCTTTCAGTTACTATGGCCCCCGTCTGTGGAACAGCCTGCCGGAGAGCCTCAGGGGCGCAGAGAGTATTGAGGTTTTTAAAAAGAGGCTCAAGACCCATCTTTTTAGTCAGGCTTTTAATTAATCTTTTTAATTGATCCTTTAACTCCCTTTTAATTCCTTTTACTCTAATTTTACACATTTTAATTGAAGTTACTGTCTTAAACCCTCAGTTTTAAGTTTAAATATCTCTTATCTTATTCTGCTGTTTTAGCCTTCTAGTTAGTGCTTATAACCTTTAATCTATTTTATTTATTTATTTATCTATCTACTTAATTATTTATCTATCTGTTTGTCTGTTTTTAAGCTTTTATGTTCTTTACCCTGTTTTACTGTTTTAATTGCATAGTTTTTAGCTCCAGTGTTTCCTCATGGGGGCCTGCCTCACTGGGATCTGTCTCTGGTCCTCCATCAGGGGCGCTGCCTCGTGGACTGCTCCGGCCTGGGTGGCTAGGGGGCCCTGCACCTTTGTGCATGGCCTCCTGTCTACCCGGGTAGGGGTGGCCTCTGTGGTGCTCCCGGTGGTCTTGGACCGTGACCTCTCTGTGTGGCGGGCCCCCAAAGGTGGCTTTTTCCTTGCCTCAGGTCGCGGTGCCAGGCCATGTCTCTTAGTGACAGCTAGTGTTCGTGTGTGTGGGTCGGTGTGTGTGTATGTGCATATGTGTGGCAGTGTCTGTATGAGTGTATATGTATTGTTGTTTGAGTATATGTGGGGGTGGGAGGGTTGGGTTTTCTTAATTTCCTTGATTTTAATCTATGTTGTTTTCTCTTTTAATTGTTATCTCTGTGAGGCACCTTGTGCTACATCCTGTATGAAAGGTGCCATATGAATAAAGTTTGATTTGATTTGATTTGATTTGAAAAGAAATATTGAGCAAATTTGAATAAGTATAAAGGTTCAGCGTGTAACTTTAAGGGTGAAAACTAAACAACAGCAGTACCTACGATAGAAGCTTGTAGGAATGCCGCTGCAACTGTATCAAACCCTTTTTATTGTGTGCTTCAAAATAAAACATGACAGGTTGTACTGCAGTGTGACGCCTGGAATCCTGTACCGTAACTGCATGAATAGACGACCTCGCAGACAATCTCAGAAGCAAGCTTTGCAATCTGAGGAAAGGCCCACTGAAGACAAACGCTTGCGCGCGTTCTCACCGTGTCGTGCTGGCAGTACTTCGGCTGAGCTGCGGAAGAGTTTGGTGTGATCACTTCCACCCAGAGGATGATAACCAGGGACGTCAGGCTTTACAGGAAAAATACCGTTACAAAAAGTGTTTTGGAGAGCGGGCTTACAAGCCTTTGGATTCTTTGTACGCTGTATTCATGAACATGTATCATGAAGGAGGAGCCGTGTTTTCACGCCGTTTTCTTTCTTTTTGCCCTTTTGTCTGATCGAGCCGTTTCTTCTGCTCTTCTATAAAACCACAATAATCCAGAATGTGGTACAGAAGCGACTTTGAAGATGGATACGAGTCGAATAAAGCAGGTGAGATAACGCTGTGGATGAGGAGATAAAGCTGTTTGTAAAGGCCATGGGCAGCTCGGACATCCTGCTGTTCTCAGTCTGTGCTACAAGGCTACAATGAAACCAGCCTCAAGCTGTCAACACAAAGAAGAAGTTTGTCTTTGTCTTCGTTTATATGCATCTCTTCTCTCTCTCTCTCTCTCTCTCTCTCTCTCTCTCTCTCTCTCTCAGTAAATACGTTTGATCATTAGTTTTCGCCATAGATCATCGGAACATGTGTTCTGCACTTTGTAGTCTGAGGTGGCGTTTGGTTTGGAAGGACATGACGAGTGCACACAGTTCATTCAACAGTTCACCTACGTGATTTAAGGTGTGTGTGAGCAGACGTATATCTGTATGAGCATGTTTTGTTTTGTGAACTTCACAATATCTGATCAAAATGGATCAACAGTACGACATGACCAATGAGGTGACTGACAGGACAGTCATCAGAGTCCTCTTGATGTTACAAGACTGTGATAAATAATAAGCACAGAAGCACAAGTACTCACTCTTGTAGTGAACACTTGCCCAGGTTATCCACACTCAAATTAATTAACGTCCAGTTTTTGAAATTGGTTCTTGTTAAATTATTTAACTTAATTAAATAAAAAATGCATTTGTTTGGTTGATGCTTGGATTCTTTCCAAAACTGAAAATGGTGAAAGTGCTTCTTCAAAGTGGACAGCAGACCTTATCACATATTAATCAGAACAAGACAGGGTGTTCAACAGAGAGTCATTCCATACAATAATGTAGATTCCACATGAATTATGAAAATTGAGTTTGAAAACTGACCTCTGACAAGTCCAAATTTGAAATTCTGTTAGGAAACCAGGGGCGCTGTGTCCTGCAGGCTAAAGAGGAGAGGGACAATCCAGCTTGTTATAAGCACACAGTTTGAAAGCCAGCATCCATATGTATGTATGGTGGTGCGTTATTGCAAATGGCATGATACAACATTATGCAACAGTTCATTCTGAGTAATTTGATTGGACAAGAGGCATTTCATGAGTGCTGACACAAAGCACAACATCCCTGGGACTCTTAACTATATGTATGACTTCACAGGTGTTCTGATTCCTTTCATTAATGGCTGTTAAACTATGAATGGTTGTTTGAGGAGGATGAAGGAAAGGAAAGAAGCCTGGATACTTCAGCACAAACCTCCAGGTGTGCTCATGACGTCAGCCGACCAAAGCTAAAACTGTAAAGAGACAACATGGGCTTTGAACTGCTTTCAGATGTCTCAAAAATATTAACGTTGACTGATCTGTGGTAACATGTAGAATTAAGCTAGCAAGCTACTATTCAAGAAAATGTTGATGTGTTGCTTGGCAACAGTGAGGTCTCAGTTCAGCTGTGGAACTATTTGTGTTGGCGGAGCCAAAAAATGATGAAATTAACCAACAAATCCTAATCTGTTGTTGATTACAATAATAATGATAATTTGCCCATACAATTTTATACATTTTTTAAACAATCATATAAACAAAGAATGAGACACAACACAATGTCAAAGAATAGAAAGGAACAAAGTAATAAATAAAATAAATAAACAAACGCAAAAAAAATAAATAATAAAAATAAAATAAAACTGATAAATAAGTAAATAATGGCTTGGTATATATATATATATATATATATATATATATATATATATATATATATATATATATAAAAAAAACCCTAATAATATATGTAGTGGACGTCGTGCAGGACCACAGCAGCAGCCACGATCCATGAGAACCTGCTGGAACCTCCTCATCACCTCCTGGACCCCCTGCAGTTTGCCTACAGAGCCAACAGGTGAATGCACATGAAGCTGGAGAAACATGTCTTTGACTCCCAGACCATCAGCACCGGATCCCCCAGGGCTGCGAAGGAGATTGACCATCTGGTGACATGGTGTAGCCAGAGCAACTTGGAGCTCAGTGCTGTAAAGACAGTGGAGGTGGTTTTGGCTGCAGCCTTCCGTCTCTTCAGGACCTGTATTCCTCCAGGACTCTGAGGCGTGCAGGAAAGACTGTGGCTGATCCCTCCCAGCGTGGACACAAACTCTTTGAATCACTTCCCTGTGGCAGGAGGCTGTGGTTCAACAGGACTAAAACCTCACGCCACAAGAATTTATTTTTCCTGTGTGCCACTGCCCCGGAGCACCCTCTGACACTTTCTCACCCTCCACTCCAGACCTATACGTTAAATTAACATAACGCCTACTGACTCTATGCCTTACATTAGATTACATTGGTAGCTATGCCTCGGAGGTAGAGCGGGTCATCCACTAATCAGATGACCGGCAGTTTGATCCCCGGCTCCTCTAGTCTGCATGTCTGCATGGCAAGACTAACCCCAAATTGCTCCTGAAGGCTGCACCATCAGTGTGTGAATGTGTATGAATGCTTAGCTCCTAAAACTGATGAGCAGTTGGCACTATGCCATCAGTGTATGATTATGTGTGAACGTATGTGAATGGGTGAATGAGATACTGTATGTAGTGTAAACGCCAGTCAGCCAGTGCGATATACTGTAAGTACAGTCCATTTACCATTTACATTAACACAGCTTGTATTTAACATCCTTTGGACTACTAAGTTTTGTTAAGTATCTTGCAAGTTTAAAATGATCTGTGAACCATTGCATGTTACCTGACAAATACTTTGCACATTCCTGCACAAACTAAACATATCCTTTAGTCTATGTTTTATTTTGTAACTTCTTGTCTTTCATTGTTGTTGTTTTAGGCTCCTGTGGCAATGGCTCTCCAGGATGTCTTCCTGGCCATGAGTCAACCTGGCACAGCAACCCTCCTGGCCCTGGGAACAGTATTTGTGGTGGGCGCCGACACAGCACCGTGTCTGACAGTGGTGACACTGGTATTGGCACTTGCTCTGACAGCGTGGAAGGTAGGATGTCCTGCCCATTTACTGTGCATTGTTAGTCTCTCTCATAAAGATGGGTTCACTGTCAGTAGTAGTAGTTGAGATATGATTCACAGTATAATAATTAACATTTCCAGAAAATACAAAGTGCAACCTAAGTGCACTAACCCAAATGAAAAGTGTCTTTTTGTGGAACACTAACACCAAAACCTCACCAGTCTGTTCTCCATGCCACTTGCTCATATTTGGTATTTTTTCTTGGTTTAGGTGCTTCAAAATATGTAAATATGCTACATAGTTAATTTGTTTCCCTTTTTGCTTGTCAGTTGCCCGAGTGGTCAGGAGGCAAATTGACAAGAAACACTCTTCAGGTGGCGACAAACAGTGTATTATTAATTTATTAAAATACATACAAAAACTATCCAAACACTTTCCAATAATAATAGCAATACAAATTCCAACAAACCAATAATCTCCAACTCTCATCCAATATTCCACAATACTCTCAACAATTCAACAACTGATCCAACTTCCTTTTATACAAAGTCTAACAGTCACATGACTAATTAGATTAAACCATTTATAGATTCTTACATATTTACATAAATAATAACAAATCATAAATATGATAAAAATCATAAAAATGCCCATATACCATTATCAAACACCCAAAAATAAATATACATGATAAACATATTTATATAATTCACCAAACAGCCCTCTTCCCACTTCCTACTTACTGCTGTCCTCACGTAACTATACATAAGGGGTCATGTCCCCAGGGATCTCTTTTTCACGTGACACCACCGGAGAACAGAGCAGCAGGTTGTGGTAAGTCTGGCATTGTTGATGTCATACACTTTACACTTTGTTTGTGTTGCGAGTTTCAATATGGAACCGGAGTAACAAATGATTTTTTTTTCTTTCTGGTTGCTGGGATCCACTGCTCTTAACTCCGCCATCTTCTGCTCCGAAACTCTGTCTGTTTATTACAAACTTTCAAAATCATGGTATAAAAATAATAAACATTCCCTAGTGTAATCTTGTTTCAGTTTTAAAGTCCATTTGTTGGTTTAAATTTAAATACATCAATATAGTTGTCTCTGCTTTTTACACATCTGTAGGCAACATCTTCCACATATACATTCACAGAAATAACCATGTCTTTATAAAAATAAACATCACTCTTTCTTTCAAGTGCAATAATATCCAAAGAATAGATCATGTGTTTTTCACTTATATAGGTATATTTGTTCTTTAACTCAAGAAATCCACTATTATACTAATGTAATAATGTAAATCATAAACCCTCTTTGGCTTTAGATGAATATCTAAATGACTTCAGTCAAAACCATGAAACATCATACACATAGGGACAACTGCTTAACTTGTAATGCATTTTTAAACACTGACCAGATATATAATTGCTCCTCTATAACTTCACACATCACACATAGAGTCGCAGTATACACGTGCTAACTAGCCGCTAGCGCCATTGTTTTCAAAAGTCCGCACCTGGCGCTTATAAACGTGGCTCTTCAACTCGGTTACACACATCAGAAATTCAACAGACTTATCACAGCTACAATACACCACTACCCACTTCAGGAGGAAATAGTCTCTATAGGTTTTACCGAGTACTGACCTGGAAAACAGAATGAATGAAGTTAGTGCGTGAAAGAACGAGCCGCCAAATCTTTAATGCTATCCCGAGGAATGTGTTGCTACCTCTTGTTGGTTATACAACTGATCTTTTTAGGACAGCTCCTATAAACAATATTTTTCTGGGGAATGTTGATGTCACAACTTGCAAATGTACAAATAAATACATCAGGAATCTTTTGACAACTGTAACTATTCCTTCTGCTATTTTTTATTGGAAATCTCTTTATAAAGATGTGAACTGGAAAAAAATGTGGTTGATTAGTAATAAATTTTGTCTGAATAATAAGATCAAGGAAGTATCTTACAAAATTATACATAAAATATATCCAGCAAAAAAAACATTAGAAAGATTTAAACTTGATATTGAATATTCCTGTGACTTCTGTGGTTTGTTTGAAGAATCTATAACACATTTATTTTTTCACTGTTTATATTCTCAAATGTTTTGGTTAAATGTACAAAATGTTATTGAAAACAAAACTGGACATTCATTACAATTTCATGAAAAGGACATTCTGTTTTACTTTGAAAATAACAAAATGGAAAATGATTAAATTTTTTTGTACAACTTGTTTTATATTTAGGTAAATTTCACATACACAAAAAGGAATGGACTAACAGTAAACCAAATTTTACACATTTTTTACAGGAACTTTATCAATACAGCACAGACATTGATGGACTTCAATTACCAAAAACTTTAAAAACAATTCCTATTTTGCAGAAATTTTTATTTAATTAATGTGTTTATTGTTTTGTTTGTTTCCTTCTCTTTCTCTCTCTTTATATATTTTTAACTGTATTTAGTTTCTCTCTTCCTCTGGCTCGGACAGTTTTTGTTATGTATATAATTATTAATGAAACTTTAAAAAAAAAAAAAAAAAAAAAAAAAAAAAAAAAAGAACGAACCGCCATCTTCTGCTCCGAAACTCTATCTGAAGGAAGAGGGAGGAGTCTCTCACCTTAGGTACCGTGGTGCAACGATACCCGCACTTTGGTTCCGCCTGTTTATTTCCTTCCTACATTAATACTGACCTTCACAATAAAATGTTGAGATTATGTTAAACACTGAGCTAACGAATTTTCTTATGCTCTCACATAAGTGTATCACATTTGCAACAGTCAAACAAACAGTTATCAATAAATATTTACCCTTAGGTGACAATATATGTTAGCATTGCCATTATCATATGCCATCATTGTTCAATTATGTATACTGTCTGATTAAAAATATTGACGAGTTTATGAAATTAGGTGTGAAAATCTGTTAAAAATGAATTCTCAGCTCCAGGACTGTGGGGGCGTGTCCGCTGGAAGAGCTGAAGCCACACCCACTCACTGGACTCTCTATGTCTCTGTCCGTTTGTCTTTCTCTCTCTGTATGTCTGTCTTTCTTTCTCTCTCTGTCTCTGTCTGTTTGTTTTTCTCTCTCTGTCTGTCTGTCTTTCTCTCTCTGTCTGTCTGTCTGTCTTTCTTTCTCTCTCTGTCTCTGTCTGTTTGTTTGTCTCTCTCTGTCTCAATATGTCATGTACCTCAGTAAAACAACACTCTGTGTGGAATATTATCGTTATTTTGCAGTTGTTTCTCTGCTGCAGTGTTTTGAAAAAAACACCGGCAGCAGGTGGTTACACTGGTTAAAACTGTTGGCACCTTGCATGGCAGCCAATGCCATCAATGTATGAATGTGTGTAAATGGGTGAATGAGATATTTAGTGTAAAAGCGCTTTGAGTGGTCAGTACAGTCCGTTTACCATTTACACCCGTCCAGGGAGATGCATATAAACTTGAAATCTTTTTCAAAATAAATCCACTTCTTCTTCATCTCTTTGTGTTTGTGAAGTTTAAATAAAGCTGTTCATCCAGGGAAGATGCATTTGCAGTACTTCGAAGGCAGAGCTAGCTAGCAACTGAGTGTAAACAAGAACAATAACTAGCATACGGAGAAGCACAGATGCTAACGTGCTGAAGGCTTTTATACTGTTGTAGGTTAGGGAGGCGGGGGGATTATGTTCAGGGTGGCCTCAACGCATCATCGAGCCACCTTTTAGGACTGCCCAAAAATCCTAGACTGAAAACTGGTAAAAACCAGTTTTAACCTCTAACTCCAGTAACTTTCAGTAATATACCGTCCAAATTCTTTTCACGTGTTTTCAGAAACTGTTTTCAAACATATTTAATTTATTTTGAAAGAAATCTCGGAATTGCCTTTACACAGTCTTTAAGGTAACGGCAGTTTGCACAGGGTGTTTTGTTTTGTAAATCAACCGGATTCTTTATGCCATTTCTGTGTCTGACTTCCGGCCTGGAGCTGCTCTGTGCGGATTGACACTGGCTGCTTGTGGCGTCCGTCACAAAACAGGCGCATATACCGTTTATTAGTCAACCAAAACCGTGACAACCCAGCGTTGAGGCCAGGAAGCAGAGCTGCAGTCTTACTTCTCTGCGCCTCCATTAGAGTGGCTGCCCACCCAATCCTCTATTATAGAGACTGTGTCTGTCCCCCGTCCACCTACATTATTTAAAGATAAAACAGGAGGAGCTCATCATAAAAACTTAATAAAAATTAAATCAACATGTTACGGTTCACAGTGGGTCTGGACCCAGAAGCAGAGATCAGTAGGCGCCTTCGGAGCAAAACAAAGTTTATTTTAACCAAGAGCTTCACAAAAACAAAAGGACTGGTGGCCGGCACGGCAGCGGGGAAACTCCAGGGCGAAACAAAAACACTCAGGCACGGAGGCAGTCAACTTAGGTACGCAGGCGACGAGGCAGCAAGGTAAGAGAAACTGAAAAAGTACGAGGGAGAAAACACACGTCAAAAACACTCGACAGGACACAAGGCAGTTCACTGGAGATAGTCAAAAGTTAGGTCAGCTCTACCGACGAGACGGAATTATCTGGCAGAGGAGTGGTGTGAAGACCAGATGCTTTATGGAGAGTAGTGATGAGATGAGTGTCTGCAGGTGTGCCTCGTCAGCCAGCCTGCCCAGCCCTGCAGGGGAGAAAAGAGGCGGAGAAAACAGACACACACCCACAACCCTCACAGTACCCCCCCCTCAAGGGACGCCACCTGGCGGTCTACCAGGTTTCTCAGGGAACCGAGTGTAAAAGTCTCTTAACAAGCTAGGGTCCAGGATGAGCGAGCGCTTGATCCAGGAGCGCTCCTCTGGACCATACCCCTCCCAATCCACCAGGTACTGATAACCCCGGCCCCGCCTCCGCACATCCAGCAGCCGCCGGACAGTGAAGGCAGGGTGGTCATCGATGATCCGGGGGGCGGAGGGGCTTCGGCCGGGGGGGGACAGAGGGCTGGTGGACACCGGCTTCAGAAGGGAAACATGGAAGGATGGGTGCACCTTCAGGGCAGGAGGAAGCCTCAGTCTCACCACTGTGGGATTGATGACCCGGTCAATCTCAAAAGGGCCGATGTACCTGGGAGCCAGTTTTCGGGATTCAGTCTGCAGGGGGAGATCCCGAGAGGACAACCAAACCCTCTGCCCGGGCTGGTAGTCAGGACCAGGAATGCGGTGCAGATCCGCCAACCTCTTGTTCCGAGCCGCCGTGCGTGAGAGGGCTGCCCGTGCCTCACGCCAAACCCGGCGGGCGCGCTGGAGATGACCCTGCACCGAGGGCACAGCAGAGTCCGACTCCTGCGAGGGGAAAAGCGGAGGCTGGAAACCATTAGAGGCCATGAAGGGAGACATACCTGTGGCGGAGCTGACCAGGGAGTTGTGGGCGTATTCGACCCAGGGGAGGTGGGTGGACCAGGAGGCTGGGTGGCGAGCAGTGACGCAACGAAGAGCCGTCTCCAAGTCCTGGTTGGCCCGCTCCGTCTGGCCGTTAGTTTGTGGGTGGTATCCCGAGGAGAGGCTGGCTGATGCCCCTAGAGCCCGGCAAAAGGCTTGCCAAACCTGCGAAGAAAACTGAGGACCCCGGTCTGAAACAATGTCCTGAGGGATGCCATGCAGTCGGAACACATGTTGGATGAGCAGGGTGGCGGTCTCCAGGGCTGAGGGAAGCTTGGACAGGGGAATGAAGTGCACAGCCTTAGAGAATCGATCAACGACAGTTAAAATGGTGGTGTTACCCTCTGATGGAGGCAGGCCTGTGACAAAGTCCACCGCGATGTGAGACCAAGGCCTGTGAGGAATGGGAAGGGGGCGAAGGAAGCCAGCAGGGGGGGCGGTGAGAGGCCTTACTGCGGGCGCAGACGGAGCAGGCGGCGACGAACTCCTTGGTGTCAGCAGACATCGTGGCCCACCAGAACCGCTGCTGCAAGAGGGCTAGGGTGCGGTGGAAACCAGGGTGGCAAGCTACCTTGGAGGCGTGTCCCCACTGAAGTACCGGAGACCTGGCTGGTGGTGGCACGAACAGCCGCCCGGGGGGGGGCAGCCCTCTGGATCCGGATGGTCCCCTCGGGCCTCCTGGACCAACCTCTCGACCTCCCACCTGGCAGCTCCAACCACACATGATGGAGGTAAGATGGTCTCCCCACATGGCTCCTCCTCCAGAAAGTCGAACTGGCGAGACAAGGCATCCGGCTTGGTGTTCCTGGTGCCGGGCCGGTAGGTTAGGTGGAAGTTGAAACGGCCCAGGAACAGAGCCCACCGGGCCTGGCGAGAGTTCAGCCTGCGGGCAGAGCGGAGATAAGAAAGGTTCCTATGATCAGTCCAGACAATAAAAGGAAAGGTGGCTCCCTCCAGAAAATGCCTCCACTCCTGGAGAGCCAGCACGACCGCCAGAAGCTCACGGTTCCCCACATCATAATTTCTTTCCGCTGGCGTGAGTCGACGGGAGAAGAAGGCACAGGGATGTAGCTTTTGGTCGGAGGCAGAACGCTGCGAGAGGACAGCTCCCACTCCTGAGTCCGAGGCGTCGACCTCCACCACAAACTGAGCAGCGTGATCTGGGTGAGAAAGCACAGGTGCCGAGGAAAACAGGCGCTTCAACCTACAAAAAGCAGCATCTGCTGCAGGGGACCATAAAAAGGGAGTTTTAACAGAGGTTAGCTTGGTTAGTGGGGAGGCGACAGCTGTAGTTCCTGATAAACCTTCGGTAGAAATTGGCAAATCCTAGAAACCTCTGTAACTGCTTACGGGTTGTAGGAGTGGGCCAGTCGGCCACTGCCTGAACCTTGGCAGGGTCGGTTCTGATCTGTCCCTTCTCCACCACAAAACCAAGAAACTGCACAGATGACACATGAAATTCACACTTCTCTGCTTTTACATATAGTCTGTTCTCAAGGAGCCGCTGCAAAACCAGCCTGACGTGCTGAACATGTTCTTCAAGGGACCGGGAAAAAATAAGGATGTCGTCGATGTACACAAACACAAACTTATTCAACATGTCTCGCAGGACATCATTAACAAGGGCTTGGAAAACAGCAGGTGCATTAGTTAGTCCAAATGGCATAACACAGTACTCGAAATGTCCCAGGGGTGTATTGAAAGCGGTCTTCCACTCGTCCCCCTCCCTGATACGTACCAAATGGTATGCATTCCTGAGGTCCAGTTTAGTGAAGACGGTGGCCTCATGAAGGGAGCTGAAAGCGGAGTCGATGAGGGGAAGAGGGTACTTGTTACGCACAGTTATGTCATTTAAACCCCTGTAATCAATACAGGGGCGAAGAGTCTTGTCCTTCTTATCTACAAAGAAGAAGCCTGCCCCCACAGGAGAGGACGAGGGACGAATGAAACCAGCTGCTAGCGAGTCTGTGATATAAGTCTCCATGGCCATCCTTTCTGGTTTGGAGAGGTTGTAGAGCTTGCTGGAGGGTAAGGGGGGCGCCAGGGAGTAAGTCTATGCCACAGTCATAGGGTCTGTGAGGTGGCAAGGATTGAGCACGGTCCTTATTGAAAACCTCCCGGAGGTCGTGATACTGAGCAGGTACGCCAGTGAGGTCAACCGGCCTGGGTGGAGGCGGCGTAGGTGAGACTGCGGCAGGAATAGCAGAGTGGAGGCAGTGGGAGTGACAAAAGAGGCTCCAGTTGGTGATGGCTGATGAGGACCAGTCGATGTGAGGATTATGCAGAACTAACCAGGGGAGACCTAAAACTAGGGGGGGTGGTAGGCGAGGAAATAATAAAAAAAGAAATGGATTCGTGGTGGTTACCAGATAGGAGCAGTGACAGGGGAGCAGTGCGGTGGGTGACGCGGCCTAGCAACCTCCCGTCGAGGGCAACAACGTCCTTAGCTGCAGGTAAGGGCTCTGAGGGAAGGTTAGACTGGGAGACAAGGCCAGAGTCAATAAAGTTGTCATCAGCACCAGAATCCACGAGTACTTGCAGAGGAATTGAAACTTGACACCAGGACACAGTACCCTTAAGCTGGAGACGGCTAGGAGAGGAGGAAGGGACAGAGGAACGGCTCACCAGTGCCCCTCCTGTGGCTGGTGAGCCTGCTCTTTTGGCAGGATTGGACACAGGGCGAGAAGGTGGCCAGCCTGACCACAGTAGCCGCACAGCCCAAGACGCCGTCGTCGAAGGCGTTCGACCTGGGAGAGCCTCGTCCTTCCTAGCTGCATGGGTTCCTCGGAGCAGGGGAGCGATGGCACCGTGGACGGAGAGCCACCGGGGACTGGTGGGTCAGGGAGAGGAGGAGAAGGTGCAGGTGGCCGAACAGACCAGGAACGAGAGGGGGGAGAAGGGGAATTAAGCCTGGCTGCTCTCTCCCTGCGTCTCTCACGGAGGCGGTTATCTAGGCGAGTGGCTAGGGAAATTAGCTCGTCTAGAGAAGATGTTTCGTCCCTAGCTGCTAACTCATCCTTGACCTGCTCACTCAAACCTCTACGGAAAGCTCCCTGCAGAGCTGTCTCATCCCACCCAGACTCAGCTGCGAGAATACGAAAGTCAACAGAGTAGTGGGAGACTGAGCTGGAACCCTGCTGTAAAGTAAGGAGTCGGCTACTAGCCTCCCTGTCCCTTAAAGGGTGATTGAAAATCTTCCTCATCTCAGCAGTAAATAAAGGAAAAGAATTACAAATGTTAGAGTTGCTGTCTGACACAGCCAAAGCCCAGGCAGAAGCCTTATCTGACAATAAACTCATAATGAAGGCTACCTTAGCTCTGTCAGTAGCGTAGGTTAAAGGCTGCTGCTCAAACACTAAGGAGCACTGGTGGAGAAACTGGCTACAGGTCCCTAAAACTCCTGAGTACCTGGCAGGTGTGGGGATGAAGGGCTCACGGGGATGGTTGGGTGGAGGAACTGGAGCGGAGTCCGGAGCTGGAGCGGGAGCCACAACCGGAGCTGGAACGGGAGCGGTGAGGAGGTGAGTGGCCATCTGGTCCAAACGAGCCTCAAGCTGGGTGAAACCTGAAGAAAGGCGTTTAAGTGTGTCCGTGACCTGTCCGAGGGCCTCCTCGTGTTGCCCCATACGGGCTCCTTGACTCACCAGGGCTTGTCGGAGCGCCGGTGTCTCTGCGGGATCCATGGTGGCCAGATAATTCTGTTACGGTTCACAGTGGGTCTGGACCCAGAAGCAGAGATCAGTAGGCGCCTTCGGAGCAAAACAAAGTTTATTTTAACCAAGAGCTTCACAAAAACAAAAGGACTGGTGGCCGGCACGGCAGCGGGGAAACTCCAGGGCGAAACAAAAACACTCAGGCACGGAGGCAGTCAACTTAGGTACGCAGGCGACGAGGCAGCAAGGTAAGAGAAACTGAAAAAGTACGAGGGAGAAAACACACGTCAAAAACACACTCGACAGGACACAAGGCAGTTCACTGGAGATAGTCAAAAGTTAGGTCAGCTCTACCGACGAGACGGAATTATCTGGCAGAGGAGTGGTGTGAAGACCAGATGCTTTATGGAGAGTAGTGATGAGATGAGTGTCTGCAGGTGTGCCTCGTCAGCCAGCCTGCCCAGCCCTGCAGGGGAGAAAAGAGGCGGAGAAAACAGACACACACCCACAACCCTCACACAACATCTCCAACAGTCCAAAATAAGAGAATTAAATGTGGACTCTTGAATATCAGGTCTTTGTCCTCTAAAGCTGTTTTAGTCAATGAATTAATATCTGATTATGATATTGATTTATTTTGTCTCACTGAAACCTGGCTGCAGGAGGATGAATATGTTAGTTTAAATGAATCCACTCCTCCCAGTCATTGTAATACTCATTTTCCTCGAAGTGCCGGTCAAGGTGGTGGAGTTGGAGCCATATTTGACTCAAGTCTAAAATAAACCTAAAATAAATTATAATTCATTTGAAAGTCTTGTTCTTAGCCTTACTCACCCAACCTGGAAAACATTACAGCCAATTCTATTTGTTACAGTATATCGTGCTCCTGGTCCTTACTCTCTTTTCTGAATTTGCAGAATTTGCATCAGGCTTGATCCTTAAAACAGATAAAGTAATTATTCAAATCAAATCAAATCAAATTTTATTTGTATAGCCCAAAGTCGCAAAATACATTTTGCTTCGGAGGGCTTCACAATCTGACACCCTCTGTCCTTAGACCCTCGGTTCGAGTGAGGAAAAACTTGCCCACAAAAAACCCTTTTAACAGGGAAAAAAGTGGAAGAAACCTCAGGAAGAGCCACAGAGGAGGGATCCCTCTCCCAGGACGGACAGACGTGCAATAGATGTCACGTGTACAGTCAACAAGTCAGCAGAAACATTTTGTACAATTACAATGAAAAATGACAATGGATTACAATGAATGATAAAATGATTACAGTAGCAGTAGAACCTGTGATAGAGATAGAGAGACACAGATGCACAGCAGCAGTAAATCATTAACTAAGTTACTATAAACTGTAATGGAGATATGGTAACATTAATGACAGTAATAATATATGTAGTGGACGTCATGCAGGACCACAGCAGCAGTCACGATCCACGAGAACCTGCTGGATGAGAGAGCACAGAAACTCCGGGGAAGAAGTTTAGTTAGTAAGATGCATTAATGTACATGTATGACAGACATGTATGTTTACAGATGGTGGTGGTGATGGTGAGAGAGAGAGAGAGAGAGAGAGAGAGAGAGAGAGAGAGAGAGAGATTTCAGTAAAGGGAGATGTGACTGCATCTTCAACCAATACCGTGCCTGGCTAGGCATAACCCTGAAAGGGGCAGTCCCCCGGCAGTTTAGTCCTATAGCAGCATAACTAAGGGATGACCTGAGCCAGCCCTAACTATAAGCTCTATCAAAAAGGAAAGTCTTAAGTTTACTCTTAAAAGTGTTGACCGTGTCTGCCTCCCGAACCCAAAATGGTAGTTTGTTCCACAGAAGAGGAGCTTGATAGCTGAAGGCTCTGGCTCCCAGTCTACTTTTGGAAATTATAGGAACCACAAGGAACCCAGCATTCTGAGAGCGCAGTGTTCTAGAGGGGTAGTAAGGTACTATGAGCTCTTTTAGATATGATGGTGCCTGACCATGAAGAGCTTTGTATGTAAGGAGAAGAATTTTAAATTCTATTCTAGATTTAACAGGTAGCCAATGCAAGGAAGCCAAAATGGGAGAGATGTGATCTCTGATCTTGGTTCCTGTCAGAACACGTGCAGCAGCATTCTGAATTAGCTGCAAAGTCCTCAGAGACTTATTGGAGCAGCCTGATAACAATGAGTTACAATAGTCCAGCCTAGAAGTAACAAATGCGTGGACTAGTTTTTCTGCATCCGCTTGAGATACAATGTGTCTGATTTTGGCAATGTTACGTAAGTGGAAGAATGCAGTCCTGGAAATTTGTTTTATGTGGACATTAAAGGACAAATCCTGATCAAAAACAACTCCAAGATTCTTTACGGTGGAGCTGGAGGCCAGGGTGATCCCATCTAAAGTAACTAAGTCTCTAGAAAGCGAGTTTCTGATGTTTTTGGGTCCAATTACAAGAACTTCAGTTTGTCTGAATTTAACATCAGAAAATTGAAGGTCATCCAACTTTTTATATCTTTAAGGCATGCTTGGAGTTTAGTTAACTGATTGGTTTCATCAGGCTTGATCGATAAATATAATTGGGTGTCGTCGGCATAACAATGAAAATTAACGGAGTGATTCCTAATAATGTTCCCTAGAGGAAGCATATATAAACTGAATAGAAGTGGTCCGAGTACAGAACCTTGTGGGACTCCATGACAAACTTTGGTATGCATGGAGGATTCATCATTGACAAGAACAAACTCAGAACGATCTAAAAAATAAGACTTAAACCAGCTTAGGGCGGTTCCTTTGATGCCAATTTGATGTTCCAGTCTCTGTAAAAGAATTTGATGGTCAATGGTGTCAAATGCGGCACTAAGATCTAACAGAACAAGTACAGAGATGAGTCCTTTGCCTGATGCCATTAGGAGGTCGTTTGTAACTTTGACTAGTGCGGTCTCTGTGCTATGATGCACTCTAAATCCTGACTGAAAATCCTCATATAAACTGTTCTTATGGAGAAAGTCACACAGTTGATTGGCTACAGCTTTCTCAAGTATCTTAGAAAGAAAGGGAAGGTTTGATATCGGTCTGTAATTGGCTAAAACCTCTGGATCTAGAGTGGGCTTTTTAAGAAGAGGTTTAATTACAGCTACTTTAAAGGACTGTGGTACATATCCTGATAATAAAGACAGATTAATCATATCCAATAAAGAAGGGCTAACTAGAGGTAAAACATCCTTGACCAGACTGGTTGGGATGGGATCTAAGAGACAGGTTGACAACTTAGATGAAGAAATTATTGAAGTTATTTGATGAAGCTCGATGGGAGAAAACAGTCTAAATCATTATCGGTTTTACAGCTGTTTCAAACTTGCTTATCGAATGAAGTAATTACTTGGGGGTGATATTTTTTAATAGTTATAATTTTATCATTAAAGAAGCTCATGAAGTCATTACTAGTTAGCTCATGAAGTAATTACTAGTTAGACCTGATTATTGTAGGTGATTTTAATATTCATGTGGACAACCACAATGATAGTCTTAGCACTGCGTTTATCTCTTTATTAGATTCAATTGGCTTCTGTCAGAGTGTAAATAAACCGACTCATTGTCTGAACCACACTCTTAATCTTGTTCTCTCATATGGCATCGAAATTGACCATCGAAGGCCACGTTCAGACAGGGACAGGGAAACCGGCAACCGGTGGTGGGGGAGTGCGGTGGTGGGCGGGTTGAGGGGAGCTGAGCTGGGTTGCTGTGGGCGTGTCTATACCTGCTGAATGTAACCGCTGTGAAACAATCAGGAAATAACTTTTTATTTCTCTGATTAATGACAGCTTTATCGAGGCCGGCGCTGGCTCTCTGTGTTGTTACTCTATGTCTCTCTACCAAAGCGCGCTCTCTCTCTCTCTCTCTCTCTCTCTCTCTCTCTCTCTCTCTCTCTCTCTCTCTTCCTAATCATTGGACACAAATCAAATTAAACTTCTTCGTGTCATTATATTTTGTGGCGTAAATTGCGAGTCAGACTCAGATTTAGAAGCTGGTACATGAAATAAACAAAGTGAAACACACACACAGGTAGATCATCAGAGTTTAGTCCGTGAATCCACCTGGATAGTCTCTGCTTCAGAGACATTTCAGGCTGTCTGTGGAGGTTTGACTGATCTGAGTGTCTGATTGGAGGCCGGAGCATGACGTGGGGCTCCGTTTTCCCAAAAGTTGAATCTGGCTAAACTTCTCTCGCCGGTCGCCGGCGACGCTTTTTGCGGCAACCCCTGCGCTGCCGGCGCGGAAACGCACAACCCCCACTGAAATGAATTGAAAAACGCCGCCGGCGTCCGGTTTGCCTGTCCCTGTCTGAACACCGACTAATAGTCTTTCCACAGAATCCTCTTCTATCTGACCATTTTTTAATAACCTTCATATTACTGGACTATAAGCCTTTTGGCAGAAACTCCTACAGCAGATGTTTATCTGATAGTGCTGTAGCCAAATTTAAGGAAGTGATTCCTTCAGTATTGAATTCAGTGACTTGTCTCAATGTAGCAGAGGACTTGTCTGCTTCCTTTAGCCCCTCACAAATAGATCATCTTGTTGATAGTACTACAGGCTCATTACGAACAACTCTCAACTCTATCGCACCTCTGAAAAAGAAGATAATTAAACAAAGGAGGTTAGCACCATGGTATAGCCAGCAGACTCGCAAATTAAAGCAAGAGGCACGTAAATCTGAATGCAAATGGCGTGCCACTAAACTGGAAGAATCTCGCTTAGTCTGACAAGATAATCTTAAACCATACAGGGAGGCTCTCCGTAATGCCAGAACAGCCTATTACTCTTCATTAATAGAGGAAAATAAGAACAACCCCAGGTTTCTCTTCAGCACTGTAGCCAGGCTAACAGAGAGCCACAGCTCTATTGAGCCATCTATTCCTTTAGGTCTAAGTAGTAATGACTTCATGAGCTTCTTTAATGATAGAATTATAACTATTAGAGACAAAATTCATCACCTCTTGCCCTCAACAGGCACTGATCTGCATTCTGATACAGCAAGTTTGGAAACAGCTGTAAAACCTGATATAAATTTAGACTGTTTTTCTCCCATCGACCTTCATCAAATAACTTCAATAATTTCTTCATCTAAGCCGTCAACCTGTCTCTTAGATCCCATCCCAACCAGGCTGGTCAAGGATGTTTTACCTCTAGTTAGCCCTTCTTTATTGGATATGATTAATCTGTCTTTATTATCAGGATATGTACCACAGTCCTTTAAAGTAGCTGTAATTAAACCTCTTCTTAAAAAGCCCACTCTAGATCCAGAGGTTTTAGCCAAATACAGACCGATATCAAACCTTCCCTTTCTCTCTAAGATATTTGAGAAAGCTGTTGCCAATCAGCTGTGTGACTTTCTCCATAAGAACAGTTTATTTGAGGATTTTCAGTCAGGATTTAGAGTGCATCATAGCACAGAGACCGCACTAGTCAAAGTTACAAACGACCTCCTAATGGCATCAGACAAAGGACTCCTCTCTGTACTTGTCCTGTTAGATCTTAGTGCCGCATTTGACACCATTGACCATCAAATTCTTTTACAGAGACTGGAACATCAAATTAGCATCAAAGAAACCGCCCTAAGCTAGTTTAAGTCTTATTTTTCAGATCGATCTCCATGCACACCAAAGTTTGTCACAGAGTTCCACAAGGTTCTGTACTAGGACCACTTCTATTCAGTTTATGCTTCCTTTAGGGAACATTATTAGGAATCACTCAATTAATTTTCATTGTTATGCCAATGACACCCAATTATATTTATCGATCAAGCCTGATGAAACCAATCAGTTGACTAAACTTCAAGCATGCCTTAAGGATATAAAAAGTTGGATGACCTACAATTTTCTGATGTTAAATTCAGACAAAACTGAAGTTCTTGTAATTGGACCCAAACACCTCAGAAAGTCTCTTTCTAGAGACTTAGTTACTTTAGATGGGATCACCCTGGCCTCCAGCTCCACCATAAAGAATCTTGGAGTTGTTTTTGATCAGGATTTGTCCTTTAACATCCACATAAAACAGGAGGACTGCTTTCTTCCACTTACGTAACATCGCAGACAGGGCTGGGCGATATATCGATATTTTAATGAATATCGATATATTTTCAAACGCGATATAGCACGAGACCATATTGTTAATATCGATATAGTTTATTATGCATTAAAATGGCTATACATTTCTTCCCTTGAGCCGCCAGTCCGCTTTTATTTCTCCTCTCCCTCTGTCCAGGTCTCCCGCTTTTCGTTGACGTCGTCGCGTCAGAGTCTCCAATAATTCCAGAAAAAGTCGCTAGATTTGTCGCTAGTCGCTTTTTGGGAAAAAACAAATCGCTACAGGGTCTGAAAAGTCGCTAAATATAGCGACAAAGTCGCTAAGTTGTCAACTGGACCACTGATTAGTGTGTCAATAAACAACCGAAGCAGCAGGGTTAGAGGTGGTGCACAGGTGTGTCAGCTGTTGCAGTGCATTGTGGGATTGAGTTAGTTAATGATTTGCTGCTGCTCGTCGCCAAGTGCTTGTTCATGGTGGAATTGTTGGATCTCTAATATTCTCTAATTGTAGTGTCTCTAATATTGTAGGGAGTGCGGTCTGGACCTGCTCTGTATGGGAAGTGTCATGAGATAACCTTTGTCATGATATGGCGCTATATAAATAAAACTGAATTGAAAAATTGAAAATGTAATATTCTTCCTGGAGCTGAGCGGAGGCCCGCTTCTAAGACACATCTGAAACCGACCTACAACAACCACATGAATGTTGCAACTACCTCTGCATTATGCTGTGTATGTACTTTACATAGAGAAAAGGTGAGGGATTTGTTCATTTGACACCCACTAGATGTTTAATGTCTGCCTCCCTCCGCCTGTATGTCTTCCTACAGATGACTCCAGTTCCAGTACCACGCCCTTATCTTTCCAGCCACTGACCCAGCATCACTTGGGCCAGGATGATGATGGGATCCCCATTGTCTATGTCATGCCATCCCCATCCTCCTCACCCTACACCAGTTTTAGAATTCCAGCCTCACCCAGCAGCAGAAGTGGCTGGATCAGGTCTTGCCAACAGGTTACACCAGCCATGTCTCCCCTGGGTGCACCAAGCTGTATGGACATGAAAGACCATCAGCCCATTCGGAGGTGGTCCTCTCTCACCAAGTTGTCTTCTGGGACTGACAAGAGTTCCACTAGGCCATCGGGCAATCAATACAACCCAGGTTCACAAGGCTCCCTAGACAGAGGCCTGTTATATGGGCACCGAAAAGAGGCCCTTACTTCAAATGTGGACCTTTATCTACCTTTATCTTCCTCTGTGCTTGGTCATAACTTGCTGCAGCGCTCACCGGGTGCTGGCCCCTGCTACCGGTACAACCACAGTGGTAGTTCCACTGGTTTGGAAACGGACCTCTCCTCAGCTGTGCCCTTACCACTAAGACATAACAGCTTGGACATGAATTGCAGTGCTTTACCAGAGGCTAAACTGGCTCAGGGAGGTGGACAGGTTTGTAGTCTTGGCTTACCTAAACAAGCAGACTCACCACTGGGTCATCAGACTGATCGAGGCTCCCCAGTTCAGACTGCAATTCGCACCCAGATGTGGCTGACTGAGCAGATGGAGTACAGGCCCAAAGTACAGTGTGGAGGTAAACTTGGTCAAATCAAAACAGGTAATGGAACAGAAGGCTGTGGTGCAGAAGGGCCGTCACCATGGCAACAGGGACACCGGCTGGAGCCAGGGCTTAACTTGGTGAGTTGCATAGTATAATAATGAGGTGAGAAAAGAAATGGGGAAGTAGAGGAAAGAAGAAGGAAAATATAGAGCACAGGGAGTAAAAAGCAGCTAAAGCATAAATGGAGGAATTTAATATTTCTTCTCACACACTTTTTCTGATTGTCAGACAGTGACCTTCATCAAGACCATTTAGCTTAACTGCCACTTGTGTTTTATATTTTAGTTAAGTAAAGACAAGATCGAAGTGTCTTGCACACAGTGAACCTTTTTCGTTTATTCAACTTAAATCATGACACAAAGAATAAGAGTTAAACTGAATTGTCAGATTCCCAAAGATTCTCCCCTCTAGTCCACACCATGTGCATCTGTAATATATGACACACAGTCAGTGCACTGTTGCCTTTACATTGTCATTATACACTTCTGCTCTGTGAATGTTCAGTTACATGTTTTTGTGTGTGTTTTTAGATGCTGATGGGGACCTCTCTTCCTGTCAACACTCTGGTGAAGGTTAAAGAGGGACTGCTTAGACAGAGAGAACTGGAGATAGATAGGTACTGTAGGACACACCCATGAACACCTACAGTATTGTTTATCATATATCTCTGTGCAGACCAAAGTGCCTACTTTTAATCATCTGTTCAGTGTGTGTATGCCCTATGCCCTATACTCTGTGTATTCAACTTCAGTATTACCAACACAATTCATATCATGTCAACTAGCTTTACTCCTCAAGAAGAACTGTCATTTAATATTTGCATATGTATGTATCTATGTTTTTGTAAATGGTAAAATTACTTTTATTTATACAGGTTTATACCTGGTCTACCAACCTCCAACCACTCAAAGCACTTTAAAACACACATTAGAAAAGAAGTATAGAATAGATACTTTATTGATCCATTGAGAGCAAATTCTTTTTTCACTCTTTTTTCACTCAAACGTTCTTTTACACACATTTTTACCTGAAATACAACTACACACACAGTTAGAGGTTCAGTACCTTGCACCTTAGAGGTGAACTGGCACCTCTCCAGCTACCATTCATACTAGACTTAAACGGCCACCCTCCGGTTCCCAAGTCAAATTCCTACAGACTGAGTTACTTAACCCTTAAATACTCTGATAGCAGTGGCCGCCATGCAACGTCCAATCCAGCACATCGTGTCTGGGCCCCACAGGATGCTAAACTCACCCATACACAGACAGTTACACCTTGACGACACAGCCATCTGTAGCCATTTGTGGTTGAGTATCTTGCCCAAGGACACTTAGACCCTCTAATTACTGGGTGACCCGCTCTGTCACTGGAGTGACCTCCCCAACAAATGTAGTCTAGAGGGCAGCCCAATGCAGATTTAGTCGTCTTATCCAGTTTAGAGTCTTTTTCCTTGCTGTGCTTCCTCCCCCACTGCATAGAAGTTTGCAGATACCACTACAGTGTCAGAAAATGTATCAGAGAAGAATTTCTGGAGGTGACAGTTGTTTGTGTTGTCTGAAGTCTGATGAGTGTTGGGTAAAATGAAAATGAGAGAGCATGGTACCCTATGCTACAAACCAGATACACAGTCATGAAGCATCAAATAACTATAGTCTGTCAGTAAGATAGTTGATAGTCCACACACAAAAGTGGGAGTCTACTCCAGCTCCTACTAGCCTTCACCAGAGAAGTGATGCTGTATTGTGTTGAGAGCACTGGAAATTAAAAACCTGTGTGCTGCCAATGTTCTCCATGTGTGAGAGGTATCTGTGCAGTAGGTAGATGACTGTACCATTAAAAACCTCTTTTTCAAGGGAGTGCTGGTTAAGACAGGCAGCAGCACAAACTAAGAACAATCAATTAAAACAGATACAAGACACAGACAATATTAGAACAAATGGAAAGAAGAAAAATAATAAAAATACTGTACAAGTGATAAATTTAATCTCCATTAAAGCATCAACACCCACATGATCCTGTTTCCAGGTCTTCAGATAGTTCAGGTGTTTTGAAGTGGGGTTATATGAGGTACTTATCCATAGTCAGCATGTTATCTACACTAGACAGCAGTCAGTGTGCTCCCAGTAAAGAGAAGAAGCACAGAAGTCTCTGCATGCAAATAGAGCAAAAGACTACTGGGCCTAGGTTGAGACCGTATAGTGCCAAAGGGAAAGTGCTGATGCAAGGTTGACTCTCTATAGTGTGCACTAAACGGATATTAATAATAATACGCATTATTATTATTATTATTATTATTATTATTATTATTATTATTATTATTATATTATTGTTAATAACAACCGATCTGTCTATTATTATTATTATTATTATATTATAACACTATTATTATTATTATATTATAACACTAAAATGACTTACTGTCATTGTTATTTCCTTGCTATGTCCTGTTGTACTGGTTTTCTTTCTGATTATTTTGTTCACTCAATCAAATTCTTTCTTTCTTTTTTTTTTTTAAGATTATTTTTTCAAGCTTTATTTCTGATAGAGACAGCTGAAGAGTGACAGGAATGTGGGGAGAGAGAGATGGGGAATGACATGCGGGAAAGAGCCACAGGTCAGATTTGAACCCTGGGCTTCCGCAACAAGGACTGAGCCTTCGCACATGGGGCGGCTGCTCTACCAACTGAGCTAAACGCCGCCCCATCAAATTCACTTTCTATCTTTCTCTGGCATACTAATTAGTATGTTCTATGTTGATTATATATATATGATTCTGTGTTTCAGACAAAAGCAGCAGATTTTGCAGCTCCATGCCCGGATCAGAGAGAATGAGCTCAGAGCACAGCAGGTCCTGCAGAGCCAGAGAGGATGGTTTGATGACTTCCACATTTTAAATACTAAGGTGGCTCATTTCTGTGATGAATGACCAAATGCATAATTTGATAACGTCATCAAATACGTAAGAAAAGTAACAGCACAAGTTCTGGTTCTTCTAAAGGAATCAGCAATGAGAAGACCAAGCAAACAGCCATCTGATGAAGAACTTAGTAGGAAGCTAGTGGTGGCTGAACTGGAAGTACTCCATTTGAATGAGTTCTTCAAGCAAGTCACACAGAAATATACAGAAGACATCAGGAAACTGGAGGAAAAGGTACAGAAAATAACTGAAAACAGAATTCACAATCATTAATACAAAGAAAGTGAGCAGACTGTTCGATCTGATACTACCTGATGAATTGCAAAGGATACACATTGCTTTTTAATATACAGTACTGTACAAACGTTTTAGGCAGGTGTGAAAAAATGCTGTGAACTAAAAATGCTTTCAAAATGGAAATGTTAATAGTTTATTTTCATCAATTAACAAAATTCAGTGAATGAACTGAAGAGAAATCTAAATCAAATTAATATTTGGTGTGACTACCCATTACTTCAAAACAGCATCAGTTCATCTAGGTTAACTTGCACACAGTTTTTGAAGGAACTTGGCTGGTAGGTTGTTCCAAATATTTTGGAGAACTAACCACAGATCTGTTGATGTAAGCTTCCTCAAATCCTTCTGTCTCTTCATGTAATCCCAGACAGCCTCCATGATTTTGAGATCAGGGCTCTGTGGGGGCCATACCATCACGTCCAGGACTTCTGGCCTCTCCCAGTTTTAAGCTGTTTCTCTTTAAGTCAATGACTGTGTTTCAACCTACATGTGAAATTGATGATCATTAGCACCTGTTTAATATACTTGGTTGATCACTATATTCCTACAAAATCCCTGACTTTGTCCAAGTGTACCTATAAGAATTGATGCTGGTTTGAAGGCAAAGGGTAGTAACACCAAATATTGATTTGATTTAGATTTTTCTTTAGTTTGCTCACTTTGCATTTTGTAAATAGATTAAAAAATAAACACTTATTTATATTTTGAAAGCATTCTTTGTTTACAGCATTTTTCACACCTGCCTGAAACTTTTGCACAGTGCTGTATTTTAACATGATAACTGTCATCATGAACCATGAACCTGTTTTTTGTCAACAGATAAAGACAAGAGATCGCTACATCAGTAGTCTGAAAAAAAAGTGTCAGAGAGAGAGTGAACAGAACCAAGAAAAACAGCAACGTATAGAGACACTGGAGAAATACCTTTCTGACCTACCAACGCTGGACGAGGTGCAGGCCCAGTCCCAGCAGGTATACACACATGTTAACACACACCTATTACTTACATTACAAATTGTGTCAGAGATCCAAGGGGACTAAAGTTAGAATTTCTGTGTCCATGAGTATGCTCCAGTCAGCCTGACATAGATTTCATCATCAGAGGATATGCACGTGGGTTTTGTGTGCATCCATAAACCTGTTTGTCTGGTTCCAATTGTCTGGTTCCAATTTCTGAAAACAGGCCTTCCTTTAATGTAAAGATGAGATGAAATAAGAAGATAGACTTTACTGATCCCACACCGGGGGAATTCACGTGTTATAGCAGCATACATAAATTAATAAGGGCATCCTCATGGATTAACTGGTGGAGTGGGCTCCCGATGTACAAAAGGCTGAGTCCTTCTTGCAGTCCCCTGGTTCTGACTCTGGCCTGTGATCCACAAACTTTCCTTTGCTGTGTGTCTTTCCCACGCTTTCCTGTCCGTCTTCAGCTGTCTGTCTGTCTTCAGCTGTCCGCTCTTATAAGTTGAAAGCTGTCCAGAGTTACCAGCAAGTCCTCAGTGAGTTCATTCAGCCATGTCTCTGTGATGCTACACTCTCCATACTCCCTTTGTAGCCTGGTTAGCGCTGTTAGCTCCTCCATCTTATTGTCATCATTCCCCATGATGACAGACTGTACACATGATTTGTACCGTCTTTTCCACTCTGTGCTTAGATCCAGCTCTGCATCCCTGTCTCCTTCTCCTAACTTCAGCAGGGATCTCTTTCCACAGAGAGTATGCTAGCTCTACCTACTGCTAACAGCTGTTGTCAAGTGTAAACAACAGAGATGCAGCTTTTTTTTTTTCAATGGTTCACTGATGAAAAAAACATGATAAAAGTACTAAAAGTATTAAACACAAAAACACAAAAAAGTGTTCAGAGCTGGTGTGATTGGCTGCCAACTACTCAGCACCATGGCAACAGAATGAATAAATAGAAAATAATAATAATAATAATAAATAAAGCAACACTATGTTGACGCCACTGCAGCATGTGAGGCAGGTGCCAGGTTATTCCTTTTTTTCTCCTGTCTGTTGCTGAGTTGCCAACTTGGAAAATGACTTTTTGACTTTTTCGACCGTCTTTATTTAAAAAAGTGACAAATGACTTAAAGCCAGATTGTGTAGAAAATGGTATTTTTGCAATTTTATTGCCCCCAGTTTCACACTTTGCTAACAGCCAAACATTGTGTAGTGCAACAACACAATACATAGCAGCCAGCTAATATTAGTTACACAAAGTTACATAGTGCAAGAACAGGTGTAGACCTAGACAAAGGGTTAGGGTTAAACTCAGCCCCATCTATATCCGTGGCAAGACATAGTCAAGACTGACAGTGGTTCCACATGCCTCAACTCAGAAAAGTGGAGTTTTCTGGGTTAGATAACTGCTGCTTGGGCTTCGGCATTGGTAACCGCTTGCTGTAAGGATGATGAGCAGCTAGAGAGCCAGCCCTGTTAAAACAAACTGGAAGGAACTGGAACTAGCTGGTTAGACACAGAACATTATGTCACATACATAATGTAACTAAACATACATAATATGAGAGTAATTTGAACTGAAACCATAATGATGTAGTTTTGTTGTTCTGGTACCATAGCCTAACAACTGATTATGCCAACACCTGATTATGATTACACTGTGTTTCAAATTATGATGTGTATACTGTTTTTGTTATTTTTTTCCTCAATAATCTATATAATTGGCAGTCAATAGGATTTTCTATTCCCCAACAATCATATCGTAATCTGGATTTTATTCAACAAAATTACTAATGATGACATTGGCATTTTTTGCAAAATAACTCAAAATGCAGTGTTCCAAATTATTATGCAAAACAGTTAGAGAATTTTAAAGTTTTAAAACACTAAAATAGTTTCTAAAGGATTGAAAACAGAAATCAGTTGTATTTTTTGCATTAGGGGGTAATTATTCTCATATCAAAGCTATTTCAATCATAAACAAACAATTTACAGATGGAGTTACATATTAGCATAGGAGCCCTTCTTTGATATCACCTTAACAACTCTCTCATCCATTGAATTTGTAAGTCCATGTACAGTTTCTGCCTGTATTTCCTCTGAGGATGCCAGAATCACCTCCCAGAGCTGCTGTTTTGAGGTAAACTGCCGCCCACCCTCATAGAGCTTCCTTTAAGGATGCTCCACAGGTTCTCAGTAGGGTTGATGTCAGTGGATGATGGTGGCCACATCATGATTTTTTCTTCCTTTATGCCCAGAGCAGCCAAGGCCTCAATGGTACTTTTTGCAGCATGGGATGGTGCGTTGTCTTGCATGAAAATGATTTTATTCCAGAAGGCAAAGTTCTTCTTTTTATACCATGGCAGTTAGGAACTCCACATATTTTGTAGAGGTCATTTTGACACCTTCAGGCACCTTAAAGGGCCCTACCAACTCACCTCCTATGATTCCAGCCCAAAACATCACTCCACCACCTCCTTGCTGAAGTTGCAGCCTTGTTGGGACATGGTGGCCATCTACCAACCATCCAGAACTCCATCCATCTGGACCATCCAGTGTAGCACGGCATTGATTAGTGAATAAAACTGTTGAAAATTAGTCATCATGTATGTCTGAGCCCACTGCAGTCGTTTTTCCTCTTGGGAATTGTTTAAAGGTGGCCGAAATACAGCTTTATGCACATCAGCAAGCCTCTGGAGTATCCTGCATCGAGAGGTTTTTGGGACTCCTGAGGCACCAGCAGCTTCAAATACCTGTTTGCTACTCATCAGTGGCTTTTTCACACCTACCCTCTTAATACGATAAATTTGCCTTACACAAACCTTTCCTTAACACGCATTTATCTGAATTAACGCATCTGCACTCTGAATCAGACACAAACCTTCTCACAGTTCGATTATCTCTCTTAATTTTTTGTGAAATATCCTGTGTTGTCATACCTTTTGCAAGATACTGCACTATTTCACACTTTTTATATGCAGAAAGATCTTTCTTTTTTCCCATATTGGAGGAAACCTGTGACTTGCTTAATAATGTGGAACAACCGCCTTTAGTAGTTTCCTGTTAATTAGGCTCACAAACAAACAAATTACCAAATCTGTCTGAGATTGATGTCAGTGTCATCTAAACAGACAGGGGAAGACGCACAATTGAAAACTTTCATTGAAAAACTAAAAATCAAATGTTTGTTTAATTGAAATCATATTTGCTTAATAATTTGGAACACAGTGTATAATAGACAATTAGATCAGGCTAATCTTTACATGATTGGTTTCATACATTGGCAAATCACTAAATTGCATTATACACATTTTAGGCCTGGACAAATTTGGTTCCTGATGGTCACATGACAACAAATTGCAGTCCGCAAATCCACAAGTCCAAAGTCAATTAAAAGGTGTGGCATCTATAGAGCTATAGAGCATCTATTGTGTTGTTCAGAGGTAGTGTTAGTGTACAATAGTTCAATTACTGTAGTAACGTTGATCAAAACATTGCTCAATTCTAATGACCACAGTGTTTGATTGTGTGTGCTCAGCAGGAGGAGGTACAGCAGAAAGCCAAGGATCTGGAGAAAACCCTGTCTCAGTTACAGAAGAGCCTCGAGGAAGGATGTTCTCTGATTAAGGAGAAAAGCATCAAGATTGAGATGCAGGCAAAGAGAGAGAAGGAGTTGATTGTATCTGTACACAGGTACATATAATCAACTAATGTCTATCATGGTAAACAGCTGCTGTCAGATTGTTCTAAGGTGTATTCAAATTCTCTCTCTCTCTCTCTCTCTCTCTCTCTCTCTCTCTCTCTCTCTCTCTCGGTAAAGCCTGCAGAAGAAGGTGCAGCAGTGTTTGGGCGATGGGGTGAGGTTGCCAATGCAAGACCTAAAGCAGCTTGAGGTGGAAAACACTCAACTTCTTGAGCAAAAAGACCACAGTGGCAGGGTAGCATCCTAAACATACACATGCACAAATGCATGCACACATACACAATTAAAGTCAAAAACTCATTAACGTGTTACTTTTATTTCCCACCAGCTGATTCGGCATCAAAAAGAACAGATTGAAAGACTTACCTCACAACTAACGGTACGGTAATAAGCAGATCCACACATTCAGATTCTCAACCTTGGGTGCATGTTCTTCGTAACAGAATGAAAAAGTGTGATAATGACAATGACAATACAAAAGTAGAAGTATTAGTAGTTTTTAACTTTTATCATACGTATCTTATAACTGGATGAAGGTTTTCAGTTATCACTGGGAGGTCTTCTTTGTCTTCCTTGTTGATTCAGTCCGTATCAAAGTGTGTATTGAAGTGCTATACTTAGCAGAGATTGTAGTTGTAGCTTGTAGTTGTGCGTGCGTGCGTGTGTGTGTGTGTGTATACTATACTATACTATTTACTATACTATATATAGTTTTTATTGTTTTAAGCACAGAGTTGGTGTCATTAAAATGTGTAGGATTTTACAAGATAGATAGATAGATAGATAGATAGATAGATAGATAGATAGATAGATAGATACTTTATTGATTCCGAAGGAAGTTGAGTTTACAGATCATTCTTAGTATTTTTATCAGAAATATTTTACCTGAAAGCGCCTATTGGCATTTTAACTCAGTTTTAACTGTTGATATATCTTTCAAAGAGGCTCTTATTTATTTATTTTTTTTTTAAAGATGGCCTTTTCAAGCTTTATTTCTGATAGAGACAGCTGAAGAGTGACAGGAATGTGGGGAGAGAGAGATGACATGCGGGAAAGAGCCACAGGTCGGATTCGAAACCCTGGACTGCCGCAGCAAGGACTGAGCCTTCGCACATGGGGCGGTTGCTCTACTAATTGAGCTAAACGACACTCCAAGGCTCTTAGTTATTTTTGGAATGATTTTAAACAGAAAAAGAACACGTTTGGCTGTCTGAGGCAGTGGTAGGACCATGAAGACTCGGATGAAACTTTTATGTCAGCAGCACGCACTCAATGTCACACGTGACATCATCAGATCTATCAGAGATCTGGAGACTGAGATAGATAGATAGATAGATAGATAGATAGATAGATAGATAGATAGATAGATAGATAGATAGATAGATAGATAGATAGATAGATAGAGTACTTTATTTATCCCCGAAGGGAAATTCTTTCATTGCAGCAGCATTATAAAATGAAATATACATAAGAAAAATATACATATGGACGCATGCAATAACTTACTTACTTGCAAAATATGTCCATCAGCTCAACTGTTCCAGAATGAGTCTCCTCTCTCTGCACAGAGGGAGTCATTATACAGAGTTATGGCAGTTGGTAGGAATGACCTCCTGTAGCGGTCTTTCTTACAGTGGAGCTGCAGGAGTCTCCGACTGAAACTACTCTGTTGTTTCAGCAGGAGGTCATGTAGTGGATGGGAGTTGTTGTCCATAATACTGAGCAGTTTGTGGTGGAGCATCCTTTTTTCCACAATCAGCTGCAGGGGCTCCAGAGCAGTCCCCAGCACAGAGCCAGCCTTCTTGATCAGATTGTTCAGTTGTTTTCTGTAGCTGGCTCTGATGCTGCTGCCCCAACAGATGGCTGCAAAGAAGACTGCACTCGCAACAACAGACTGGTAAAACATCTGCAACATCTTACTGCACACATTAAAGGACCTGAGCTTCCTCAGGAAGTAGAGTCTGCTCTGTCCCTTCCTGTAGACAGCCTCAGTGTTGCATCTCCAGTCCAGTCTGTTATCCAGGTGCACGCCCAAGTACTTGTAGTCCTGCACCACCTCCACCTCCTCACCCATGATGGAAACTGTGCTCAGGTCTAGAGTTGTCACGATACCAAAATGAGTAACCACGATACTATACCAGACAAAGTATCACGGTTCCGGGTATTATCGCGATACTATTACTCCTTTTTTTATTATTATTATTTTTATGAACTGCAATGTATTTGTACAAGTTATAAATACTTATTAATTACTTATAATGTTGTTTGGTGCATGATAAACATAATACTGGTGAAGTAAGAATTAGACAAAATATTTTTATGAATAACATTTATTAAAAAGTTCAAATTGAAAAAAACAAAAAAACAAACAGATCCACTGGCCTTTTCTCTGCGTAAGCCGTGCGCGCGTCTGGGCGAGACAGAACTATGGCTTGTTGTTTGTTTTGAAGCGAATTTCTATCGTAGCGGAGCTGTCTTCATGGAGTTCATTCTTGCCGGCAGAAACACACGAACAGCCAATCAGCTAACAGACGGGCGGACCCAGCGTGCGGAAACAGCCTATCATATCCCCGGACGTCACCAGTAACAGGCAAACCACGGTAGTACCGTCGTGTAGAATTTCTAGTATAATAGGAACTGTTACGATTTGTCGATCTTCTTGTAATTGTTTTCTTACTTGCCACCAAGAGAATTTGCAGCAGCTTCATCTCTCTCCTACATTCAAAAAAGGAACATGACCCAGGTACATGACATCAAAGCTCAGGGGTATTTTAGTGTTAAAGACTGTGCTTAAGGAAGCCTGGATATCCCTCCAGAAGATTTTTAACTTGGGACAATCCCAGAAGATATGGTAGTGGTTAGCAGCATTCGAGCCACATTGCCTCCAGCAATAGTAGCGCCTTTATACCTCTCCTGATATGTCCTGAAAAATCGAATAATATTATTCCAGCAATGTTCTCTCCAGTCCATAGAGCAGGATGTTGTCCACTGGAAGGACCAGATATTGTCCCAAGCCTCCTCTTCCCCTTCCCATTTATCTTTAATGTATAGAGTGTTATTTTTGTTGGCATTAGAAAGAGCTGTGTACAGCTTTGAGATGGATTTAGAAGGGATCATGGTCATGGCATTTTTCAGAATGTGGTAAAATTCTGATTCGACATTTGAAAAGTTAGTTAATTTACATTCATGGTCAATATAAGAACGTAGTTGCAGGTATCTATGGAATTCGATCCATGCTAAGCCATGCTTGTCCCGCAGGGTATCGAAGCTGCACACAGTGTTTTTTTGTGTAAGTGCAATGAATGTTGTGAGACCATACACTGTCCATGATTTAAAGCTGGAGTCGTGTCTATTGGGAGTAAAATCTGAGTCAAAAGCAAACCATCTGAATATTCTCAACATTCTATGTATCCCACAAGTATTAATCACCTTCTGCCAGACTTGAAGAGTGTGGTTCAACCAGGGGTTCCCCTGCTTTTCCAACTAGCATATTAAGCCCTTATCCGCAATTACAGCTTGGATGGGGAACTGAGTTGATAGATTGAACTCCAGCTCCTTCCATTTAGCTATATATGTTTCATTACACCAGTATAAAAGGGGGGCTATCTGTGCAGCCTTGTAGTAATTCCTTAGGCAGGGGAGACCCAACCCTCCACTTTCCTTAGCGAGTTGAAGGGTGGCGTATTCAATCCTTGGTTTCCGGCCCTGCCAGATAAATCTGGAGATCCATTTGTCCCACTCCCTAAATTGATTTTCACCCACCTCTATAGGCAAATTCCTAAAAAGGTAAAGTAGACGTGGCAACACATTCATCTTGATTGCACTTATCCTCACACTGAGACTCAGGAAGGGGACCAGGTTCCATCTATGTCAATCTGCTTTTATACTTAAAGATACAGGCTCACAGTTTGCTCGGAAGAGCCCCGCGAGATCTTTAGTCAGATGTATCCCTAAATATTTGATATTTTCATTTTCCCAATTTACCTTGAATTTCTTACGTAAAGTCGCGGGGGCAGTATAGTTGAGAGTCATCACCTGGGTTTTTGAGATGCTGACTTTGTAACCAGATAGCTTACCAAAATCACTCAAAGTGGACATCAGTTCACTGAATGAGCTCTCTGGTTCCCCCAGGCAGACCAGCATGTCATCAGCGAACATTGCTACCTTATGTTCAACTCCTGATAGTATGATGGCCTTAATATTTTGATTTTGTCTAATTAATTGGCCTAGTACCTCAATAAATAAATTGAAGAGGAGGGGCGAGATTGTGCAGCCCTATCTACACCCTCGTTTCAGAATAAAGGCCTCTGATAGATCACCATTGACCTTGATACGGGCTGAGGGTCTGTCATATAACACCTGAATTATTCTGATAAACCTATCCTGAAACCTATCCTTATACAGAAATGCCCATCTGACAGAGTCAAAAGCTTTCTCAGCATCTAGACTCCCTATAATTACTTGAGTTTTGTCATTTTGTATTTGTCCTAGGATGTGTAATATTCTTCTGACGTTATCGGTTGTTTGTCTATGATGTATAAAACCAGTCTGGTCTAAATTAATGAGGTCAGGCAGCAGGTTCTCCAATCTGCGGGCAAGAATAGAGGTGGGTAATTTATAGTCTAAGTTGAGAACACTAATTGGTCGATAATTCCCACATTCTCATCTATCTAAAGTCTGATAGTGAAGGTAGGTTCAGGTAGCTGAGAAAGGCATCAAAACAATCTTCCCCAGGGGCATCAGGTTGTGTGTAAAGATCCCTATAAAAGACCTCAAAACATCCCTGAATCCTTTCATATTTGGTTTCCAGTATATTAGTTTTAGGGTTCTTAATTTTGTAAGTAGTTCTTTCCTCCTGTTGCTTCCGTAGTTTGTATGCCAGATATTTTGCTGATTTCCCTCCTATCTCATAATATTTCTGTCTCAGGAAAGTTAAATTCTTCTGGACCTCCTGTGTCTAAATATCATTGATTTCTCCCTGTAGTTTCCTAATTTCCTGCTTTACAGTAGGATTAGGGTTGTTAATAAAACTTCCTGTTGTTTCAGTTTTAGCCTCGTCTGTAGGTCTGCTAGTTTCTGTCCTTTGGTTCTTTTTAGGTGAGAAGTAATAGAGATTAATTTGCCTCTCATTACTGCTTTAAGTGTGTCCCAAATAATAATTGCTGATACCTCTCCTGTGTCGTTAATTTCTAGAAATCATTTTATGTCTTCCTTTATTTTAGAAACTATGGCAGGATCATTGAATATATATGAATTCAATTTCCATAGGGAGTTTTGTTTTTTCCTAGCCACCTGCAGAGACATCGAGATAGGACTATGATCAGATAAGTCCCTCGCTAGTATATCACAGTCTTTAATCTTGAACCTATCCACCTTAAACATAAAGAAGTAATGTAGTAGCTCTCGCCACACATCTGTTATCCCCATCTCTACCATATAGGAGTTGATTTTCCTTATGAGTGGGTTAATTTGATTAGTCGGAGTCTAGATTGGGATCAAGTCTAAAATTTAAGTCCCCCCCACAGACAACTGTGCCCTGAGAGTCCATCATTAAATCAAAAATATTCCTATAGAATCCCCAATCACTCCCAGGTGGGGCATACACATTTAATACTGTAATTTCAGAACCCTCTATCCTTCCTGTTACCCTGACAAATCTGCCTTCCTCATCACTGATTTCTGAGATATGTTCATAGTTAAGTGCACCAGAAATAAGTATAGCCACACCCCTCTTATGTTTGGATTTGATAGATGAGAAAAATACATATTTAAAACCCTTTCCCTTCAACCTCAAATGATCAGTTTGGTTCATGTGTGTCTCCTGAAGTAAGGCAATCTGGGCTCTTTCTTTCTTTAATTTAGATAATATCTTATTCATCTTGATCATATTCAAGACCCCATTCACGTAAAAGGAAAAAATTTTCATTGGCTCAATTTGCATGGATTTGTATTAACTGAACCCCCCCCCCCCCCCCCAGAAAAGCAACAAATGGAATAAACACAGAACAACCAGAAATGTATGGTGTATAACTGAAGCATAAATGCTCCTAACCAAACTTCCAGCAGTGAATCGCTTCCACTGCTTCCCTTAGTCTTTGAAGGAATACCCCTACTTCCTCCCTGAGTTAGGGGGCCTTCCGTTGTGATGACGCCCTCAGAAAAGAGAATCCCCACCCATTTTGGCTCGACACTAATTAAATTTTTACCATGTCGTCCATATCACAAACATATCTTAATATTAGTTCTCTTCCCGTCTGAATACTTGCAGCCTCTCCTTGTATCCTGCAGCTCCTCGGTTCTGCCGAGGGCGCTGTCCCCCAGCCCCCCCGCCACGACATCAGTCTAATTTCTCTCTGGGAGTTGCCGGTTGTTTAATCACTCTCACCGGGAACCCCCGGCTCTCCTCCGGCTCGCCTCCTCCACCGTATTGTAGATTTTCGCTCCTTCCTCATAAAACACTTTAAGGCGGGCTGGGTAGAGGGTTCGGAACCGCAGGTTCTTCGCTTTCAGGATCCTCCGCACCTCCGCATACTACTTCCTCATGGCCATGATCTCCGGAGGATAGTCGTGGTCGAGGTTTATCTTGTTGTTGTTCCACAAAAAACCTTCTTCTTCTGCCACGCCAGCCTAAGCACTTCTTTAACGGTGAAGCACAGAAACTTTACCAGGATCGATCTGGGCTGGGGCCGTTTGGTGGGGGGGGGGTGATAGCGCTTTATGCGCTCTCTGGATCTGTAGTGCTGTTGACGAGGGGATGCTTAAATTCTCCCGAAGTAGCTTCTCCACAAACTGGATCCTAGATTGTGATCCCGACTCCGCTCCCTCCGGTACCCCGTACAGTCTGAGCGTCTCCCTCCTCGAGTAGGCCTCCATCGATGTCAGTTTTAATTGAAGCTTTTCCTACGTTGTTATCATCTCAGCTAGTATCTCGTCTGTGCTCTGGAGCTTATCTTCGTGCCCAGTGACCCTGGTTTCCACTTCGTTGAGCCTCGCGTTTGTTTTGTCCAGCTCTCCTCTGATGTCTTGTAGTTGTATTTTCGTGTCTTTTCGAAATTCTTTCACCTCATTCCTAACGCCTCTAAGCACTTTCATAATCATCATCAAGTTTACCGGTTCCTCCTCTTCCTCCGTCTCAGTGCCATCACAGCTAGGTGCACGGGGTGGACCCCGGCTAGCCCCGGGGGAGCTAACGTTAGCTTCTTCTGTTAGCTGCATCTCGTCGTCTCCAACTTGTTCGATAAATGACTTTTTACCTCTCCTGTTCTTTTTGGAGGTCATCTGTGCCCCATTTCCCTTGTTTTCGTGCACTACGCTGGGTAATTAAATCACTTTGGGGCAGTTTTATTAACTCTTGTCAAGAGCTCTCTTGCTAAGCTGCCATCCCCTCTAGACCAGAACCAGAGTTTTGGCCACATTCAAGATGAGGTGGTTGCTCCTACTCCACAAAGCGATCAACTACATCCCTGTACTCAGTCCCCCCCCCCCCCCCCCACCCCCCATCACTGATACACCCCAACCACACCAACACCAACTGCAGAGTCATCTGAGAATTTCTGCAGATGACAGGACTCAGAGTGGTGCTGAAAGTCTGAGGTGTACAGTGTGAAGAGGAAAGGTGAGAGTACAGTCCCCTGCGGTGCTCCCGTGTTGCTAACCACCCGATCAGACACACAACCCTTCAGCCTCACAAACTGTGGTCTGTCCATCAGGTAGTCAGTTACCCAGGAGATTGTGGAGGTATCCACTTGCATCATCTGGAGCTTCTCCCTCAGCAGTGTAGGCTGGATCGTGTTGAAGGCACTGGAGAAATCAAAGAACATGATCCTCACAGTGTTGCCAGCTCTATCCAGGTGAAAGAGGGCCGGCTGAAGCAGGTAGATGATCACGTCCTGAACACCAACCGAGGGGCGGTAGGCAAACTGCAGCGGGTCTAGGGAGGTGGTCACCTGAGGTCTCAAATGGGCCAAAACCAGCCACTCCAGGACTTTCATGACATGAGACGTCAAGGCAACTGGTCTGTAGTCATTAAGCACAGCTGGATGCGACTGATGCTACGGTTACCGGAACAAGGCAGGATGTCTTCCACAGCACCAGAACCTTCTCCAGCATCAGATTCAGGTTGAATAGGTGCTGTAGAACCCCGCATAGCTGGTCCGCGCAGGCCTTCAGGACTCTGGGGCTGATACCATCCGGGCCTGCAGCTTTGTTCCGGCGTAGTCTTTCCAGCTGTCTTTTCACATGGCTGCTGGAAACAGTCAGGCGGGTGGGGGAGGTGACAAGGGGCTCAGAGATCACGGATGTGTGGGAAGGCGTTGATGGGGAAATGTTCAGGTCCATTGTGGGGGTCGGGAGATATGCAGGGTCATCAGTCTGGTCATCAGAGGTGTGGGAGAGAAGAGGGTGTGGGGTCTGTGTGGCTCAGGGAGGGGTGAACTGAGGCTCCTGTAGGTCCACTCAATCTGTTAAAAAACACATTCAGTTCATTGGCTCTGTCCAGGCTTCCCTCAGGCTGACTCCCCCTCGCCTTGAATCCAGTGATGGTCCTCATTCCTGACCACACATCCCTCACGTTGTTTTCCTGGAGCTTTCCCTCCAGCTTCTCCCGATATGCTTCCTTGCCTTCCCTCAGCTTCCTTTTCAGCTCCTTCTGGACGCTCCTCAGTAGCTCCCGGTCCCCGTCCCTGAAGGCTCTTTTCTTCCTGTTCAGCAGCGCTGGTAATCCAGGGTTTGTTGTTTGGGAAGCATCGCACCCTCCTGGTAGGTACGATGCTGTTGACACAGAAGTTAATGTACTCTGTGATGCAGCCAGTCATGGCATTGATGTCCTCACCATGGGGCTCACACAGTACATCCCAATCTGTGGCCTCAAAACAACCTTGCAGGGACTCATCAGCTTGCCTATGCCTCCTTAACATTAGCATACATTAAGTCCAAGGTTTTATTGTCTCTGGTGGGGCAGGTCACAAACTGTTGAAAGGTTGGGAGTGTAGCACAGAGAGTGGTGTGGTTGAAATCACCGGAAATGGCCATGAATGCATTAGGATAGTCCGTTTGCTGTCTGGCTGTGACCGAGGTGATGACGTCACACGTGGCATCAGCATCAGCTGGTGGCGGAATGTAAACAACAATGATGATGGCACATGTAAACTCCCTTGGCAGATAATATGGATGCATGCTCACGACTAACAGTTCAATGTCCGGGCTACAGAAACGTTCCTTCACGTCTGAAAGCCGGGTACGGTGGCGTTGGAGTCCGGAATATGTTCGTGCAGCCATGTCTCAGTGAAACACATCACACTGCACTCACGGTATGCCCACTGAGTCCTCGTCAGCGCTCCCAGCTCGTCCATCTTATTAGCCAGGGACCTCACATTCCCCATCACAACCATAGGAAGAAACAGCTTAAATTTCCTCCTCCTAGCTCTTCTTAAGACACCGGCCTCTTCACCTCGTCAGGGATCTGTGGTCTTTCTCTGGGCAGCAGCGCAGGTTTGAAGAGCGCTAGTTGTGATCATGGTCGCAAAGGAAAACAATGTGACCACTGCTGTTGGCATGGTTCCCCGGCACAACAAAAGTTGTAAGTGCCAGGAAAAACAGGAAAAAGTACCGGAGCCACACAATATCCACTTGGCCCAAAGCCATCCCACAAGAGCTGTACAAAAAAAGTGTCCAAAAACGCAACAAAACAGAAAATAACGACAAAAACACAAAACTCACAGGAGCTGCTGTAACAAGCTGCCACTAGTGCGGCGCCATGGAGATATTGTGGATCTCGAGTGTGTGAGTGAGTCCACGGGAAACTGAGGATATATTGAAATCCTCAAAACTAAAAAGATGGCTTTAGCCAACCTGCTGGACACTAAGGTACAGGGTGCGCTGGTCTGGTCCCGGGACCAGAACATCTCTGAGATGGATGCTCCATCAAGCTTTTTCTTTGGGCTGCACAAAGGCAGAAGAGGCCGATCCAATCTCTGCTGTCAGAGACAGAACAGGAGTTGACAGAGCCAAGCCTGATAGGGCAGAGAGCTGTTGAGTTTTACTCCTCACTGTTCAAAAATAAATTCAAGGAGAATGAGGAGCTGATGGAGGAGGTCTGTGGTGGATTGCCTCAGGTGTCTGTAGAGACCAACTCACTGACTGTCCACTGACTCTACAGGAGCTGCACGCTGCACTGCAGAGCATGCAGGGGCCAAAGGCTCCAGGTATCACAGTGGAGTTCTACAAGGCTTTCTGTGATATCTAGGCCCATGACATGATGGAGGTGTTTATTGAGAGCCTGGCTTCAGGGTTACTGCCTTTGTCGTGTCGCAGGGCCATCATTACACTCCTGCCCGGCAGGTCTATGGTAGATAATATCTACCTCATTCGGGATGTTTTGGAGGCATAAACACTGGATTGATCTCATTGGTTCAAGAAAAGGCATTTGACCACGTTAAACACTGCTTCCTCTGGAAGATTATGGAGAGATTATTAAGGTTCAGCACTGGTCTCTTTGCCAAGATCCAGATGTCTTTTAACTTATCTGGTGTCATTTTTTTACTGCTCCTGTTTTTATCTGTGGAGTCCGGTATAGGAAAACAGAAAAAGCAAAGTGCCCCCCCCTTCTTCTTCCTCTTCTTCTTCTTCTTCTTTTTCCTCTTCTTTTTCCAGTAGAATACCTCTCAACCTGAAATTTCATTATTGATTATTAAGAACATAATAATTTCTGAAGTCACAAACCTGCTGTATATTCTTCTAAAAAATAATTCCGGCTCACCTGTCACATGTTGTGCTTTGTTAGGCCACAAGTACAAGACTGCAAAAGAAAAGAGGCCTTCTTCATCAACAAGAGTCTTATCCACTAGAAAAGAAGGAAAGCCTGGCCACCCCATGCGCAGACTTCCCACAGGTATAACTGTTTACTCTGTCTGTCTTGCTGCAGAATACATTATAAGCCGGGGATTGATGTGGTTACTGATCATTAGTGAGTTTGCTAAGGTTGTTCAGTATGGGCTCAGATTTGTTTCATTAATTCTTGTAAACACACAGAGGGTGATCTACAAATAGTCCTTGATTTGCACACGTGTTTTGCTATCCACAAATACAAATTTCTAATTTGTAACTTGTATTTTGGTTTTTACAAATACGTGTGTATTTGTAAATATATTGTGTATTTGTAAATACACAATTTTCCATTTGTAAAAACAAAAAAGCCATTTGTAAAACTGAAAATTCTGTTTGTGAAGTGTGACTCAGCATTTGTGGATCATCAATCACACACACGCATCTCTTTCCTCAGTTCCGCATTTTTGAGACGTTCTTGACAAGATCCACACAGATCCACAAACAAATAGCTCGTGATTCACAAATGGCCTGCCCTCCTCAACCAGTAGGTGGCAGTGTTGTTGTATGCATTGATGTAGCTATGGTTAGCACTCTGCTTAAGTGGACTTTCACTTTCGATTTCACGGTAAAACCATGGCTGAAGGTGGAGAGCAGCCACCATCTTCTGTAAGTACAACTTTTTTTTTTCCTTGCCCTACATTAAATTAGCACCTATACCGTGAAAATAAAATGAAAACAATTATAACACTACCGCGACTGTGCCCGTTTGGTTAGCATCTAACAGACGCCGTGGTCTCCTGTACTGGGCCGGGTCTGGCTACGGTTTAAGTAAATAAAAGTCGGCCAGGGTCTGAACTGGAGGCCGGGCCTGTTTCTATTTTCTGCAAGTTCTTGTGAATGTACAAAACCACTCAAAGCCCACACGACCGCCCATTTGAGCATTTTCTAAGATGCTTCATCCATGCCAGATTTCTCAAAGACCCGACCCGGTCGTGTGTCATGTGGCTCTTTTTGCTTTGTTCCGATCCATGAGTTAAAACGATACAACTGTTGCATTTCTCTTTTGGGTCTTTTGTGTTCACAAGGTAACAGTCCCAAGCGGTTCAAAGTTGTAAACAAATTACATACGTGAACCAACTGTTCTCTCAGGATCAAAACCAGAGAGTCATCAACTCTTCAAAAATGATGATGATTAATGAAGGATGATGAGAATAAGTGTATTTTTTGAGTGGAGATGGTAACATGACAACAAGTTAAAAGGAAAGTAAATGTCGATTTTCTGTTTCAATATTAGTATGGATAGTTAGCAGTTGTTTATGGGAGAAATTGTTTAACTAGTCAGGAATGATAATATGATACATATTACATGATGTGAGGCATGCAGAGCTAGTTCAGGCAAGACAACAAATCCTGATCAGCTGATCAGTCAAAAAAATCAAATTGTCTCCTCATCTGAGAAAGGCGGGCTATTTAAATCCTCTACTTTCCCGATAATTCCTGGCTACTCTGCTGCTTGTTGCTGCAACTGCTCGTACTGCTTGCTGTTGCTCTGGCTGTCTATGAAATTTCTCAGTCCCACCACCTCCCCAGCATCCACCTGTGGGCTCTGTTTCTATGATACCCTGCATGGGAATGCTATTCATTCCTTGTTATGTCTGCCAAGCATATTATTCATTGGGAAAATTAATAAAACGAGACAGAGCCTGATGCCAAACTTTCCACAGCCATGCTAAAATTATTTATGTTGTGTTTATGCTCATACAATATGAATTCAATTTTTCTGACTGAAATTCAAGTGATTTTTGATATATTATATTATAGGTGCCAAATCTGGGGACAAAAGGTCATCAGCGGTCGTGTGGGCTTTAAGTGGTTTTGTACATTCACAAGAACTTGCAGAAAATAGAAACTTTTATTTACTTAAACCGTAGCCAGACCCAGCCCAGTACAGGATGTTAGCTCCGGCTCTATGGAACCAGGTATTGTTCAAGCCCTGGACAGAATAACTGATAACCTTACTAAAGTAATCGACACCAAGATTTCCACTGTCCTGGAAGCCATTAAAGAACAGACCTCGCAGCTATAGGCAGTCGCCGCCCGAGTGGGCGAAGCGGAGAAACGGATTGCTGATGTGGAGGCCGCGGCGACATCATCGGAGGCGAAGTTGGCACATCTCGAGAAGCAAGTGCACGACATGCGGGAACACATTGATGATCTCGACAACCGAGGTCGCAGGTGCAACATACGTATAGTTGGCTTACCCGAAGGCTCAGAAGGCTCGGATTCGCGTCTAACCAGGACGACCCCACATATAAGGAACCCAGGATCTCCTTCTTTAATGACTATTCAGCTGAGGTGTTCCGGAGACGTAAGGCTTTCGATGACATAAAGGCGCGGCTGAGGAAAATGAGCATGGACTATGCGTTACTGTACCCGGCTAATCTGAAGGTGACGGTGAACGGTGAACATGTTGCGTGAGTATGTTCTGACTGCTACGTATCTGCGCATATATGTATGTGCGTATAACGTTATATATTTATGCATATGGGTAAATTTTGTCCATGCACCAAGTTATGGCCAACCTCCGTTTTTGTGTATTCTATGTGTGAGTGCCAGGGAAGAACAGGGCGCAGCCTCATTCATTTATTATTGACAGATCTGTTTCTTTCTTTTTTTTATGAGGCTTGTGCAGAGAGAGCAGTGTGGAAGAGGTTTAAAATGCCCTGCAGGTTAGGTGGCAGGGACAGCCCCCGTTGTATTTGTGCTTTTTTGTTTTTGTATAATAGTTCCTGTTCAGATTTGTTCTTCTCCCAGCTCAGTGACTGTTTTTATTGTATTATGCAGTTTCAGATCGGTGCTCTTAGTGAGTTATGTATCTATATAGAGGGTCGACTTAAACGGTATGGCAAGTGATTACGCTTGTGTACATGGAATGTAGGGGTCCATAGTCCTATTAAAAGAAGACAAATACTCATCTTTCTGAAAAAAGAACACATTGATATTGCACTTTTGCAAGAAACACATTTGGATGATGTAGAACACCTGAAATTACGGCAGGGAGGGGTTGAGCAGGTATTTTTCTCCTCATTTACTTCAAGAAGTAGAGGAGTGGCTTGTGAGAAAGAATCTTCCTTTTTCAATGATAGAATGCATTAAAGACAAACATGGAAGGTATGTTATAGTCAAGGGGATCTTACTGTGTACGGTTATTTCCATACTGAATATTTATTAACCCCCTGCTCACCTGTCAGATTTTATAACTAAGGTATTCTTAGATTTCTCTGAGATTCTCTCAGATATTTCCATAGTGGGTGGAGATTTTAATTGTATACTGAATCCCCTTATTGACAGATTCCCCCACAAAGCTTCATCTCTTTCTTCACAAGCTAAGTCACTCAATTCTATATGTGAAGATTTAGGATTTGTTGATGTATGGAGGACAATTCATCCTTTGGATAAAGAATACACTTTTTTTCTGCACCCCATAGGTGTCATACTAGGATTGATTATTTTTTACCTGGGCTCTCTTTACACTCAGTTTTATCTTGTGCAATAGGTAGTATTGTCATTTCAGACCATGCCAATGTGGTGCTTGATCTCTCTCTTAAAGGTATAGGAAACAGAGTAAAATATTGGAGAGTGAATACAACTATTTTAAAGGACCATACCTTCGTATCCTATTTTAATACTGAGTTTAGATATTTTCTCTCTATTAACTCTCAGTCAACAGATAACCCTGCCCTCCTTTGGGAAACTATTAAGGTGTATACTAGAGGGATTTTTATTTCATTTTCAGCCAGCAAGCAGCGGCAGAAATTGAGGAAGCAAAATGTGTTATTGAATGAGCTTAAAACAAAAGAAAGGGCCTATGTTGATTCTCCTACTCCTGCTTTATTGCGAGAAATATCTGCAGTCAGATCAACCTTAGATAACCTTCTTACGCAAGATGAGGAGACCAAACTTAAATTTACTAGACAAAGATTTTATGAACATCTCCATCACAGTTTATAGTTAGTTAATGATTTGCTGCTGCTGTGCATCTGTGTCTCTCTATCTCTATCACAGGTTCCACTGCTACTGTAATCATTTTATCATTCATTGTAATCCATTGTCATTTTTCATTGTAATTACACAAAATGTTTCTGTTGACTTGTTGACTGTACACCTGACATCTATTGCACGTCTGTCCGTCCGGATCCCTCCTCTGTGGCTCTTCCTGAGGTTTCTTCCACTTTTTTCCCTGTTAAAAGGGTTTTTTGTGGGCAAGTTTTTCCTCACTCGAACCGAGGGTCTAAGGACAGAGGGTGTCACTCCCTGTACAGATTGTGAAGCCCTCAGAGGCAAAATGTATTGTGTGACTTTGGGCTATACAAATAAAATTTGATTTGATTTGAACATGGGAATAAACCCGGAAAATATTTGGCATACCTTTCCAAAAAAAGATCATAATCACAAGCTATTGCAGCCATTTGTGATGCTCAGAATAATCGCATATATGACAATAAGTCCATAAATGAAACCTTCAAAGAATTTTATTGTAGACTGTATGCATCTGAACAACCTTACGACGCACTTGACTTGATAGAAGATTTCTTTTCTCAGCCTACTATATCAATAGAACAGCAAACCAATCCTAACGCCCCCATTTCCAGAGAGGAAGTATTGAATGCTATAAAAACCTTATGTTCTGCTCTCACTGAAAGAACCGACCACAGCTAAGCAGACAAATGAACTGGTTGACAAATGACAGATGTATCGTCTTCTTTATTGACAAGTTATCTTCAAAGGCCAACTGAGTAAAACTAGAAAAAAATAGAAATATAAACAAACATATGTAAGGGAATGATCAAATATACATACAGCCATTATAACTTAAATATAAGTGCTGTGCAATTAACATTACGAAATGCCTTTGATCTTTGTATGAAAAGAATAGCTGCACTTTTCCCACTTTTCCATAATATTATCAAAATTAACACATATAATGTCTTAAAACATCCTAACAATTGAATGTATTTACAGGCAATGATCTCCAAAAACAAACAAAGAAGGGTGGATGCAGATTCAAACCATGACTGTCTGATGATCACAACTGCACGTGACTAATGACTGTTTTGCCTTCTCATTCACCTGAACATTCCTATTGGCTACTAAATAAAACACAGAAAAACTGGAGCACCCCCTGCTGGCGAGGCTGACAACACACCTTACAAACCGTAAAAGCCCCTGGGCCTGATGGGTTTGGTAGTAAATTTTATAAAGAATTTTGTGATTTATTAGCAGACCCATTACTTGATATGTTAAACCATTCTTTTTTGCATAATAGATTACCTCAGACTCTAAGAGAAGCAAATATTTCTCTCTTTGACTAATGGGCTTAAATCGGACAGTTTTCCATTGTATAGAGGAACGAGGCAAGGCTGCCCCCTGTCACCCCTCTTGTTTGCCATTGCCATCGAACCGTTGGCGGAGGCCATAAGGATAGCGCCTGCTATACGGGGTCTGCTAGTTGATTATGAGCACAAGATTAGTCTGTATGCAGATGATGTTTTGATATTTATTTCCAATCCAGAGACATCAATTCCAGCTCTGCTTAACATAATCCTGATTTCCAGCCTGGGATGTCTGATATTGGTTTTAAACAGTGGGGGGATAATGGTGTTCATAGACTGAGGGACTTACTCTCTGATAATGTGGTTATGACATTTGAATAAATGATAGAGAAATATTCTATACCCAGACATGACTTCTTTCGTTATTTGCAGATAAGGCATTATATCTTGCACAGTACTACTTTAATGGAGAGCTATGAAAGCTCACCTGTTGAGAAATTATTATTTCTAACAGACAGAGAGGTATCTGTGAGTCTATTTTATAAAGTTATGTATTTCACACCCCCTGTTGGGTTACAGGGGCTTAAAGGCACATGGGAAAAGGAGCTAAACATCACAATTGATGATAAAGAGTGGAAGGATGTCTGGAGACATGCTAAATCAATCTCAGTCTGTAATCGTACCAAAGCAATACAGTTAAAGATTATACACAGAATGCATATATCTCGCAACCACAGCCATCACTTCAATCCTACTCTCTCACCCATGTGCCTTAAATGCAAGATAGAAATTAGTACCCTAACTCATTGTTTTTGGTCATGTTTGAAACTGCAAATGTATTGGTCTAATGTGTTATCTGAAATAGAAAGGATACTGGGCTTAGAACTGGAGCTGGACCCTGTGTCTCTCATACTGGGCCTCCCAAGCCGACGTTTAACATCCAAACATAATAAGAGGTTGTATTGTATTCTTACTTATGCAGCGAGGAAGAATATTTTATTGCAGTGGATTAATGAAAAATTACCAACTGTTAAAGGCTGGCAAAGCGTGGTGTTTGATCTAGTGCCGTTAGAGTATCTTACAGGTATATTACACTCAAAAACAGACCAATTCTATAAAGTGTGGGAACCCTATTTGAACTATGTAGAGCCTGGTGTCTCTAATATCATGCTGCAGGGATTTTCTTGACTGCTCATACCGTACATTATTACTGTAACCCCGAGTATTATTTATATGGATCTGAGCTGGTGTTCTGTTTGTTTCTTTTTGATTTGTTTGTCTTGTTTTGTTTACCTGTTTGTTTTGCTTTCTATTTCTGTGAACCATATTGTGTCCTTTACTTGTAAAAGTGAAAAAATTAATAAAAATATTGTTTAAAAAAACAGACGAAAAACGGGCACAGTCGCGGTAGTGTTATAATTGTTTTCATTTTATTTTCACGGTATAGGTGCTAATGTAATGTAGGGCAAGGGAAAAAAATAGTTGTTCTTACTGGCTGCTCTCCACCTTCAGCCATGGTTTTACCGCAAAATCGAAAGTAAAAGTCCACTTAAGCAGAGTGCTAACCATAGCTACATCAATGCATACAACAACACTGCCACCTACTGGTTGAGGAGGGCAGGCCATTTGTGAATCACGAGCTATTTGTTTGTGGATCTGTGTGGATCTTGTCAAGAACGTCTCAAAAATGCGGAACTGAGGAAAGAGATGCGTGTGTGTGATTGATGATCCACAAATGCTGAGTCACACTTCAAACAGAATTTTCAGTTTTACAAATGGCTTTTTTGTTTTTACAAATGGAAAATTGTGTATTTACAAATACACAATATATTTACAAATACACATGTATTTGTAAAAACCAAAATACAAGTTACAAATTTGAAATTTGTATCAAGGACTATTTGTAGATCACGCTCTGTGTGTTTACAAATATTAATGAGACAAATTTAAGCCCATAGTTCAGATTCCTCTAAGAACGTATCTACTATGTATTTGACAAATCAGTCACAAAACTTTGTCTGTATGAATCCACACCAACTCTACAGTATGGCTCACATACAACAACTGATCAAGAGTTTCTATATGTTGTGAAGTAGTGTGAATGTGTGTGTGTGAATGGTGATAGAGGCTGCCATCTGCTCATCAGGAGCAATACAGTACTTAAAGTTGAATCTGGCACCTCTGGGCACTTGCCATGGCCCGGTGAGGTTACTAGGGCTCCTCAAGGGGTTGCCTGAAAATCTGGGTTATTCCATATTGAAGTGAATTTAAAAATTGTGTTTTTTTATTTTACTGTAAAAGAAGTGGGGGATTTGGAAGTGAAAATTCCTTGTATGTGTATTTTTAAGTGTTGTAGATGGGTGGCAAGATGATGATTGACTGATATTGACTGTTTTTTATTTTTACAGTAAAACTTGTTAATGATAGAATGTTGAACCAATATGAAATGTGTTGCACTGGGGTAATGAATAAAATGTAATTTAATTTTGGTAGTATTTTTACTGCTGCTATTCTTTCAATCAAGTAGATGGGTAAGTTGTTGCAGCGACCAGTTTATGGAGCACACTAAAATATATGTGCATAACGGTGGAGACCTGTGTGAGGGAATTTGGTGAGTCTGTTAGAAATAGAAGGATATCGTCTGCATACTGCATCTGATTTTGTGATGAATGGTTTTCCATTCAAATATCTATGATATTTGACAAATGAATACTGCAAGTGGCTTGATGACAATAGTGTAAAGAGTCAGCGTGAATTCACACAGGATCAGGCATTGCAGCAAGCAGGGTTGGGTGAGGTGGGTTGCCATGGGCGTGTCTGTAATTGCTTATCCTCATCAGGGTCATGGTGGGGCTGGAGTCTATCCCCTCTGACTTTGGGCAAGAGGTGGGGTACATGCTGGACAAGTCACCAGCTCATCTTGCATGGCAGCCAGTGCCATCAGTGTATGAATGTGTGTGAATGGGTGAATGAGATATGTAGTGTTAAAGCGCTTTGAGTGGTTGGAAGACTAGAAAGGAGATATATAAGTACAGTCCACACACTTAGACAGATGCCATATACACATATAATATATATATGTGCCCTTGTTTCCCACTTAGAAGCAGTGGCAGATGAATGAAGGGCTGTTGATGCATCCTCTATCCCATGTGAAGACACCAGAAGTGGGCCAGCTGTTGAAAGAGATGTCTTTGTGTCTACTGGACCTGCAGGCTCTGTGCGGCATCCTGGCTCAGAGAGCACAGGGGAAAGAGCCCAACCTGTCTCTGCTTCTGGGCATGAAATGTAAGTGTATAACGTACACATTGTTTGTTTTTTTCACATACACTTAAAGGATCAGAATACCGAAACAGAACAACATACTAGGAGAAAAAAAAGAAAAAAAAGGTTTCCTGTTGTAACTTTAGTTTTATTAGCAGAGGACAGGTTGGCTGGAATTTGTTGTGGAGAAATTGCTGAAGTCAAAGGTCAATGGTGATGGTCAGGAGGGAAGAAAGTGTTCAGGAGCCTCTGATGTCTTATGCTGTAATATTTATTGACACTTGGCCAAGGAGAATTAGAGACACTCTCAAAGTACATCAGAAGTGCCTGAGTCGGTCTCACATTCTGCCCAACTCATCCTGGTGGATAGACTTTAAACCCCAAGATAACACCACAAATACTATACACCCAGAATTAGTCAAAGAGAATGTTTTTACCCATGCAGGTGTTATTGTCAGCATATTCTAGTCTGGAGACACAGATGTCTGTTTATGCAGATTGGAATGTCAGCGGCCAGCTATCTATTATGTCTAGGAAGGCAGCAATAGGTCTCTTCAACCCTGGCCACCACAGTGTTGAGATAGACTGGCACCTACTGTTCCCAGTCAAAGCCAAACAATTAATACTGCCGAAGACCTCAAGGCCCACACGTGACCTTGTGTAACCTAAGGATAGAAAATTCCATAACAGGACTGACATAAAAAATAAAATAAATATCCTTCATCGAGAAACTATGATGGCCATGAAACGCTTAGCTCAACATGCTGAACTCCATGGAAGAGGACATGCAGTAACTGTAGATATAACAGGCTCATTTTAAGGTAACAAAATCATAACGATTCCTATTTCAAGGTGATTATACTTTATTTAAAACATAGTTATAATTATCCTATTCTGTTTTTGTAATATTATGTAAATATAGACCGAAACATCTTCAAACATCACACCTGACCTTTAACACCCTTTCTGAAAATCCACTGACGCTTCAAAAACATTTTGTGAACATGTTGAGGTTCTTTGTAACTCTAAATATGTTTGTGCTTTCCCCATCATCATGATAATATTTGATGATTTAGATGATGATGTACAAGGAAAATCCCCAAACAACATCCTGGTTACAGGACAACTTTAAAAATAGGAGTTGTAAACAGAAAACCATTTTCACCATAAGTCCAGAATAATGCTACTTCTGTACAATGTCTGACTCACAAAGAGTGAAGTGTTTAATGTGATCAACAGAATACTTTAAAAGAAATTTGTCTTACGCTGTTTCAAAGAAATAACAACACACTACACGATAAGTTTAATAATGAATACATAATTTTTTGCTCTAATGGAAGATGAAATTTCACTTGTTGAAGGTCCAGTGTGTCCTATCTATGTTTTCATTAGTGTATGTATAATCCCTATGATAACACTGTCCTTATTTTTTTGTTACCTTAGAATAATTCTTTTACATTTACTTGAATAAAGTCAAACAGCATAGTAAGCACTGGGAAACAGCATTGTTGAATGAGGCCACCGTTGAGCCGTTTTGAAGCAAAATGTGCCCTAACACATATCACATGTCCATTTCCACTGCTTATGCCATAAAGCACAAAGATATAATATTTTCAGTGTTCAATGTACAACTTTACTTTACAACAAGTTATTTTACCTGTCTTTACATATTTAAGGTGATTGTTTCAACATTATTGAATGATACACATTGTGTATTATCCCTTATCTCGTGATAACTTTTGCTGTGCTTTCTCTGTCCAGCATTGAGTGTTTCAGCGGAGGAGAGTGACTGCAGAGTGATGGTAGAAGAAGAACTGAGGCTCAAGCTGCTAGAGGTCAGCCAGCTGAGGAGAGACATTGATGAGCTAAGAAAAAGCATCTCAGATCGCTATGCTCAGTATATGGGTGACAGCTGTGTCTCCCAGTGACATCCAGTACCCTCCAGCTCTCATGGGGTGGTGGTGTGTTTGAACTCTTTTGCTACTCAATACATCATTAATAACCACATAAAGAATTATATTATTATTGCCATAATAATAAGGTCCATAACAATGCAGAATTTCCCTAAAGGAAGTGTTTTGTGTCACTTTCATGGTGTTGTTGATGACAGATGATGTTGTGTGGGGGTAATGAGGTTTTGTCATTTTATTGATTATTAATTTGATTTGATTAATATAACGTTCTGCCTCAGAAGAATAAGTGAGGCCAGCAACAGCCTCAACTGGGAGGGGAGCAATAGGCAGGATAGGCATCAGAGAGGCAATGACAGCATGTAGAGCCAGAATATTTTCATATGTAACTCATGAAATTAAGACTTTATTGAGACCAAATGAGAGTTGGTGATGGTTGGAACAGGGAAAACACTAACCAAGACGGGTTTAGTGAGTTTTATTTTGTTTCTGTCAACTCTGATTGAAACAGTCCACACCATGCCACTTCCATCAGTGCACTTTTATTTATTGTAAAAGGTCTGTGATATTTAATAAATATATATACTGTAAGTATATATATATATATGTGTGTGTGTGTGTGTGTGTGTGTGTGTAAATATGTTAATATAAGTGGCTGATTTTAATACAAAGTAGTAACCACTGCATGTGAATGCATGAATAGGTCTGTGCTCTAGACAGAGGAGCCTTCAGTATACAATAATACCATCACTGGAGTTGTAATGAACCACAGTAAACTTGAGCTTGCTTTGATTACCTTCTATGTAACAACATTACCCTCTTCCGTTTTATAATGCCTAGTTGTAGGGGTTAAAGTGGAATTTGGCAGGTGGGGTAGCTTTAAGATTACACACTGTGGCAGCATATCTGTTTCCTGCTTTACAAAGTGTAAGAATGCTTTATCTTAAATAAGCTTACATTCAGTGTTTTAGGGGTTTTAGATTATTTGTCAGACAAAACAAGTAGTTGAAGACGTCTATGGAGCCCATGCCTAAATACATTAATAAATCATACTGTTAGTTCAATGAAAATGTAAATAGGAGCTTGTCCTTTAAGCTCCAGTCAGTTGGCTAAAAATAGAATAAAACTAATTAAAACTAAATGTTTTTATCCAAATCTTATTTTTAACTTCTTCACTCTATTTATTTGCACATTTCTAAACATTAACTATTTTCTCATTTTCTTCTTCACATTTCCTCTGTGTAGCTAACTTCACTGAAAACTGAAAGTACTGATAACTAGGCATATTGACCATATTGACCAGTCATTTCAGCTAGCGAGCTCACTGAAGATAACAAGTGCACTACTGCTCTTACAGCAGTATAAGTAGTTGTCAACTCCAGTAAAAACATTGTCGGAGGAGAGTTCATCTTTACCTTTCCAAGAAGTGTAACACATTACTCTGAACAGAAAGTAATATTGTAAAGTAACGTATGTATGTAATAATATTAGTTTGTGTTTATTATGTTGTTCAACCCCCATATAGAGTGGTTGGTTAAGATAAGATAAGATAGACTTTATTGATTCCACACCAGGATGTGCTGTTAACCACATGACTTCATTCAACCACTGGAATTAATGAGGTGATAAATAATTCAGTAGCGACCCTTCAGGTGATAGCCAGCTGTTTGTCACACCAAAAGAAAAAAACAACAATTCATGAGCTGCTTTAAGACCTCAGTCAGACCATTTATGGGCATCTTATTGGTATCTTTTTATCATTTACTATATCCATTTAGCTTTGGAAAAAGTACATTTTGCAGCCAAAGAAGCCAAAAAAGCAGGCTGAAATGTAAGTAATGCTGCTCTCATGTTTGACCTATCAAACAAACTATCAAATATTTTTTTGTCTGCATGATTTAACAAATTGTATGATTTAAAAGAACCTTTCCATGCTCCAACCAGCTATGACAACCAAAACCAAGTGCCTGTTTTGGTTGTCATAGTTGGTGTGCTCAGTCTACCTGTGGATGATTTAGAAAGCCCCTGATCGGCTTGTTCCCGTTATAAGAAAAATCTATAAATGCCAAAGGTATGTTTATTGTATACAGTGATGTTCTTAAATATTTTTGTAGTATCTTTTTTGTTTAAATGGCAAATAAAATTATTTTTCTAAAGAACTTGTGTGATTTCTTGCTATCTGGTGCCAAAATACTTGCATTACATTGTGTGCATTTTTCAGTACTTGACATTCACTGAGGAATATCAAACATAGTATTCAAATGTATAAACCAGTTTCAAAACAAATGAAATGGAATTAAAAAATGTTAGCCCACATCAAAAAAAGGATGTCAGCTCACATAGAAAAAAGGCGAAGAAGATTCAAAGCAAAGCAATACGTCACTGTCATATCAGTAAAGAAGGCCTTGGAATAGATTTTTCTGGAATTAGAATAATGCGAGGATGATACCACTATCAAGAAGGTTCAGCAGAGGATGTACTTCCTCTGCTTGCTCAATCTGAGGCTGCTGATCAAATTTAACATCATTATTCAGTCTGTTCCTCGCTCATCCAACTGTCTAGTTTGGCCACCACACAGGACAGGAACAGAATATGATGGACAGTCAAGACTGCAGAGAAAGCCATTGGTGCCAACTTGCCCTCCATTCAGGACTTACACATGTCCGAAGTCAGGAAACAGGCAGGAAACATGACTGCAGATCCATCACAACCTGTTCCAACTTCTAACCTTTGGGAGGCGCTACAGATAACTGTTCATCAGAGTGATGGCCTGTGGGAAGAAACTGTTCTTGTGTCAAACACCAGACACACAGTGAGGAAAAATCTGTCTCAAACATCCACTGTAAATTATTTATTCTCATTGTTCATTCAGTTTGGTTTTTTAATCCTGTAAATATTATCACTCATACTTCATGAATGCTGTTCATATTGCTTATACTGTCATACTAAGATAAGCAGTACTGCATTGCAGCATGTGTCGCTCCAAAACCATATCGTTCACAATTAATGGAACTTTCACAAATCTGCAGATTACCCATCATGCCATGTGCACTAATTCACCCCTATACTATCATGGATGCTGAGTTTGAACTGTGTGCTGATAACAAGCTGGATGAACCCTCTCCTCATCAGACCACAGGACAGTTTTCCACTTCACATCTTAAATGAGCTTGGTATCTGGTTTATATATAGTTTCTTCTTTGTGTGGTGGAGTTTCTCTGTCTGTTTGTGGATGCTATGCTGTATGAGGGCCTGAAGATCAAGTCAAGTCAAGTCAAGTCAACTTTATTGTCAGCACTGCCATATACAGGACATACAGAGAATTGAAATAACGTTTCCCTCATATCCCTGGTGCAAACAGCAATAGACATGAAATGAAATGAAATAAGAAATATAAAATATATACAAGTTTTAAGAGATTAAAAAAATATGGTAAATGTAAAAAGATAAGCCATCCAACATTGGTTTGCTTTGTCCCCTGTTGCTCTGTCCCGTCTATGTTGCGTGTATGTCATTCAATTCAATTCAATTTATTTTTTGTCACATATAGACATTAATCATTATAAATGTATTTCCATGAGATTCTACTATATATTCTTAATTAAACTAAATAAGAAATAATATTAATAGTATAATACCAAAAACAAGATATAGTTATTCTAAGTATAGAGTGGTCTTCACTCCACCATAAAGAATCTGGGGCTTATTTTTTATCAGCATATGCCCTTTAACGTCCATGTAAAACAAACTGCCTTTTTTCATCCACACAACGTCACAAACAGGCGCATGTCATTTCAAGCAGATAGTAGTCCATCCATTTGTTACTTATTGTAACTTCTTCTTATCAGACTGGCCCAATAAGTCCGTCAGGACTCTGCAGTTGATTCAGAATGCTGCAGCACGCGTATTGACAGGAAGCAGGATCAGAGATCATGTTTCTCCAATTTTGGCTTCTCTGCATTGGCTACCTGTAAAATCCAGAATATAATTTAAAATCATTCTCCTTACTTCATGGGAAGTCCCCTGTCTGTCTATGCCTATAACAGCATAACTAAAAGGATGATTCAGGACTCACCTGAGCAAGCTAACTATAAGCTCTATCAAAGAGCAAGTTGACTGAGATCAAGTAGATGAAGTACCCGTCTACTGAGCAAAACACATTGTTCTGTGAAGACCTTGTTGTGGAGAAAACTCTTAGAACCTGATAAAAATGACACGGAGACAGCTGCTTGCGAATACGAAATCCTTTACTTAAAAAACTTCACAGCTTTTTATAACCATTCTTACATCACTGTCACCTAACCAAATCACCCAATATGGACTCAAAAATCCTGAACTTTGTAATGCTCATGTAGTCAATGTTCTTGAGTGTCACATGAAATTCTCAGAAATGTGTAGTAATGTATGTATGTTTCTCATAAGTGTGTATGGTGGGTATGTGTGCTTGACTTCACATGATCTAGTCAAAGCGACCTGGCAAAACATGTCAACACTGGCGATGAATGTTATCTGGCGGAACAGGCAATTCAATCCTGGCAGTTTTCCCAGACCATGATACTGTTGAGGCCAAGACCTCCCCAAAAGATGTTTCCCAGCTGCGTTTCCTGAGTATATTTCCTCATCTGTATGTTTGTGTGCTTGTGTGTCTATGTGTGTGTTTATGCAGTTCTATGTGTGTGCTTCTATCATATTTCATTTTAAAATATATGTATGTATCACTCAAAACATGACATATCCCTCCTCTGGGGGAAAAAGCAAAGAGAATCCGGTGGACTTTCAAAATAAAATACCCCATGCAAACTGCCGGTTGTAAAAACAGACAAAAGCGAAACTAATTGTGTATGTGTAAAACAAGATCAAAATGTGACTACATATGTAATTAAGTAACAACTTAAAAGATTAACTGAGAATAACATGAATAACTGACAAAATAAGAGATTAATGAATGTGGGTTGTCCAATAACCCCAAGGTTAGCGGTTCGATCCCCGCTCTCACTGCTCAAACCATCACCACCCCTGGGCGCTGTGAGTTGATGCCCAGCAAATCTGGCATCTGTCAATTTGAGTGTGTGACCTTGTGCATGTGCGTGTGTGTGTTAAATGTGGAGAAGTAATTTCATGTTCAACGTGATTAATAAAGTTTCTAAAATTTAAAAAAATAATCACAATCATGGAATAACATGATCATGATTACATTGAGATAACACAGTCAGTCACACTCTTATTTGTCCATTCAGTCCTACAGATGGCACCACATTGTTCTCTCTTTGGCAGAAAGGCTTCAGCTCCAGCACAATATGATTTGTTTTTTAACCAAAGTTTGGTCCTTGTTCCCCTACTATAAAGTTCTCATACCTCTTCCTCCTTAACGTCCATTGAGTCATTGTCCATGATCTCGAGGTATTCAGGATTGGGGAACAAGTCGGGGTGGTCAGCCACCACTTGTGCAAGCTGAGCCTCCGCCACTTTCATGGTTGCCATTGTGGACATCTGCCGAAGAAAAACTTTCATGAGCACATTTCTCAGTATGCGTATCATGCAACAAACCATTACAGGAATTATTAACAAAACAACTAGAACTGTCATTCCTATTCTAGCAAACATGGCTCCCCATCGACCAAAGGTTTCACTGAACCAATCCCATGCTATCTCATCCTTGCCAGCATTATTAGATGTCTCTTCTCTTAACTTCTTGAATTTAGACATGGCTGCAGCAAATGTTCCTCCTGGTGCAGTGTTGTTAGGTATGTATGTGCAACAGTGTTCCCCAGTCATGTGACAAACCCCACCTTTTTCTGCTAACATCCAATCTAACACTTGCCTATTTTGCCAGGCTACTCTACTGGTTGCATGTGGTTGGTCTCCGAGGGCCTTAATCAATCAGTCAATCAAATTTTATTTGTATAGCCCAAATTCACAAAACACATTTTGCCTCAGAGGGCTTTACAATCTGTACAGGTGTCACCCTCTGTCCTTAGACCCTCGGTTCGAGTGAGGAAAAACTTGGACGAGAGAGCACAGAAACTGGGGAAGAAGTTTAGTTAGTAAGCTCCACCGTAAAGAATCTTGGAGTTGTTTTTGATCAGGATTTGTCCTTTAACGTCCACATAAAACAAATTTCAAGGACTGCATTCTTCCACTTACGTAACATCGCCAAAATCAGACGCATTGTATCTCAAGCAGATGCAGAAAAACTAGTCCACGCATTTGTTACTTCTAGGCTGGACTATTGTAACTCTTTGTTATCAGGCTACTCCAATAAGTCTCTTAGGACTTTGCAGCTAATTCAGAATGCTGCTGCACGTGTTCTGACAGGAACCAAGATCAGAGATCACATCTCTCCCATTTTGGCTTCCTTGCATTGGCTACCTGTTAAATCTAGAATAGAATTTAAAATTCTTCTCCTTACATACAAAGCTCTTCATGGTCAGGCACCATCATATCTAAAAGAGCTCATAGTACCTTACTACCCCTCTAGAACACTGCGCTCTCAGAATGCTGGGTTCCTTGTGGTTCCTATAGTTTCCAAAAGTAGATTGGGAGCCAGAGCTTTCAGCTATCAAGCTCCTCTTCTGTGGAACAAACTACCATTTTGGGTTCTGGAGGCAGACACGGTCAACACTTTTAAGAGTAGACTTAAGACTTTCCCTTTTTTTTTTTTTTTTTTTTTTTTGGAACTCATATTTTATTTTCACCAAAATATTCCATTCCATACATACAATACAATTTTACATTTTTACATTGTACTTCACACATTTACAGCTGCTTTGATATCCACTTAAATATCTACCTACACATATAAAATAGGGCAAAATACACAAGTAAATAAGTAAAAAACGCGAAAAGAAGAAAAAAATCAATGAATAAACAAAATAAATAAAAAGTAATAATAAATAAGACAATAGTACACCCTTCTTATTGCATTAACAGACTCATTACAGGGCTCCATCTCTTTATAAATGTGGGTCTTTGTAATCGTATTGCATATGTAATTTGTTCCATCTCATACAGTTCCCATACTTTTTTAAGCCATATATTATACGTTGGTGGTTCCGGTTTCAACCATCTTATTGTGATACACTTAATAGCAGCCCCCAAGAGTATTTGTAACAGATAGATTTTGGCCCTTCCCTCAAAACCTTCTGGGATTGAACCAAGGAGGACTACCCTCGGATCATTAGGGATATTTTGGTGAAACACTTCTCTCAGGGCGTCCAACACTTCCTTCCAAAGAGTACTCAACTTCGGACAAGACCAGAAAATATGAGTGTGGTTTCCACTTTGTGGCCCACAATTTCTCCAACATTTGTCTGAGGTGGTCAGGACCCACTTTGCTGTTATTTGTGGTGTCCGGAAATATCTCATTATAACTTTCCATCTAAACTCCCTCCAGATATTTGCGTTAGTCATCTGATGTGCCTCTCTGCAAATCTCTGTCCAGGTATCTAACGAGATATCTGCATTCATTTCAACCTCCCATTTCTCCTTTGTTTGTATAGTGTTGTTCGGGTTCATTAACAAAAAGGTTGAATATAACTTAGAGATCACTTTTCCAACCTCATTTCCAGCTTGTAATTTTAAAAAAACTTCTTCGATTGGACTCGGATTTTTCACTTTCCCCCATTCCTTATGTGTTGTAAGAAAATGCCTCAATTGTAAATATCTAAAAAAGTCAGTCCTTGGAAGGGTAAACTCCTGTCTTAATTGTTCGAACGACTTAAGCTCCCCATTATGAATGAATTGATACACATAACACAGTCCATATTCAGACCACTTTTTGAAGCCTGCATCCATATGTGCTGGTACAAAACCTTTCAGGTAACTTATACCGCCCACTGCTGAGATTTGCTTTGGCAGGTTAAAGGCAGTCTGTATAGCTTTCCAAATTTTTAGGGTTGCTCTAGTCCACTCCCCCATCTGGGTATTTTTAAGACTAACATCTAGAAAGGGCAGTACTTTGAGGGGTATTGGGCTGAGGCCCTTTTCAATATCAAGCCATCGTGTATATGACAAATCCTTAATCCAGGAAATTAGGGGTCGCAGTTGTGCGGCCCAGAAGTAATATCTAAAGTTTGGAAGTCCCACACCCCCATTTGGTTTAGCTAACTGCAGTGTTTTTAATCTTACTCTTGGTCGTTTACCTTGCCAAATAAATCTTGAAACCAATTTGTTTAATTTATCAAATGTTAATTTAGGAATTTCTATGGGCAGCATCTGGAATAGATACAACAACCTGGGCAAAACGTTCATCCGTATACTCTCTACTCGACCTATTAGGGATAGAGGAAGTGTCGACCATCTCTCTAGATCCTCACTGATGTGTTTTAATATTTTCTTATAATTGGCTTCATAAAGTTTTTCCGTAGATGGGGGGATAAAAATACCCAAGTATTTGAAACCATCCCTGGTCCATTTAAACCCACTGTTAAGTTTAACCGATATTGGAATTTGGCCATTAATATCCATAGCTTCAGTCTTATCCATATTAACCTTGTATCCCGAATAATATCCGTATTGGAAAAGAAGATCTTTTAAACGCTGTATTGTTGTTGCAGGTTCCGTTAAGAACATCATTACATCATCGGCGTACAATGATAATTTATGCTCTTCACCATTGATAGAGATGCCTTTAATATTACAATCATCTCGGATGAGCTGAGCTAGGGGTTCAATACTGATGGCAAATAACAAGGGTGAAAGGGGACATCCTTGTCTACAACCCCGCTCTAATGCAAAACTTGCTGATATATGACCGTTCACTTTGACTGAAGCCAGTGGACGTGAATAGAGTATTTGTATCCATTTTATGAAGTCTGAACCAAATCTGAACCGTTTAAGGGTTTGGAGTAGGTACTGCCAAGACACCCGATCGAATGCTTTATAAGCGTCCAGTGATAATAGTAACGCCTCTCCTCCTTTGGATTTTGAATAGCTCATTATATTCAATAATCTGCGAAGATTATCACCATAATATCTCCCTGTGATAAAACTGTTTGGTCTGGATTTATAATTTGTGCAATGATCTTATTCAATCTCTTTGCCAAGATGGCTGTTAAAATACGTATATCGCCATTCAATAGAGAGATAGGCCTGTATGACTGGCACTCAGTAGGGTCTTTACCTTCTTTGTGTATTACTACTACAGTTGCTTCTCCCCAAGACGGTGCCAGTGTGCCAGATTGTAGGGCATGGTGATATGCTTTTAGTAGAAGGGGGGACAATATTTCTTTAAAGCTTTTATAGAATTCATTAATGTAGCCATCGGGTCCCGGACTTTTATTATTTTTCAGGGATGTGATTGTCTCTTTAATCTCCCATTCCTCAATGGGTTCATCTAAGTCTTTTGCCATTGTCTCGGATAATTCAGTTAATTTTATGTTTTCCAAAAAGGATGTTATGGTGTTAACATCAGAGCAGGTGTCAGTATTTTCATACAGTGATTTATAGAATCCAGCAAAACATTCAGCTATTTCATCCGGTTTTGTAATAGGGTTAGGTGAGTTATTACTTTTTAGCTTTTGTACTATGTTTGACGACCGCTGCTTTCTCAATCTGAATGCTAATAGTCGGCTAGCTCTATTACCATGCTCATAATACTTCTGATTGGTAAACCTTAAATTGCCTTCAATTTTCTCAGTGACCAGACTATCATATTCCCTTCGTGCATCTCTGAGATTTGTTAAGAGAGTGGGATTTGAGCTTTGCTTATGTTGTTGTTCCAATTTTATAATCGTTTGTTCTAGTTCCTGTTGTCTAGCATCCCTCTTTTTCTTTCTGGCACTTGCGAAAGATCCTTATGGATTGTGACCAAACTGAAATTGACTTGTTTATGGATCAAAATGGATACACCTTTCTTTCTCCCTGACGGATGAGAAGAGAAATACACTTTATCAGCCCATGATTTCTTTAATTTTTCATGCTCCACGTCCGATAAATGAGTTTCTTGTAGAAATGCTATCTGACACTGAGATTGCTTCAGCTGACGTAGGATCTTTTTCCTTTTAATAGTGCTGTTAAGTCCTTTAACATTATAACTTATTATCTTTAGTAACCCCATACAAAATATATAAACTAAGGGGAGTCAATGCAATTGAGATATATCCGTTACTTAAATGCATGAGGAGGTATGGAGATAAGGTAGATCTGCGCGGTTGTGATAGGGGTGAGGGAGGAGGCAGAGGAAGGAGTAAAAAATGAAAACAAAAAAAACAAAACAAAAACAAAAACAAAAGAGACCATAAAGAATAACTACATAACCAGCAGCTGTGTGACAAAGCTATAATATCAATGCTAGGCATTAGGATATTGGTGAGTCTGTATTCAGGAACAAACTGCCTCTCTCATGGCTTTTCTTAACGTACAGAGATCCCAAGGGGAACACTGGGATCAAAACAAACAGAGCAACGGGGAACACTCTTAGACTCAAGAACATGAGTGTCGGGTTAGTTCTTTGGGACCTAGTCCCAAGCTGCACAAGACGAACAAGCAGCTATGTGAGCTGTTCTCTATGCTACAGTAGATACCTTTTAGGCTATAGTATGTACTAGTAATTGCCTGTGCTTACAGATCCAGATATGGACAGGGGTTGACAGATGTTCACTACACAGGCTCCTACAGAACCACAATGTGAGATAAAAAACAAGTTATAACAACGGCACCACAATTATACAGATCCCAAACTGTTTCCTGCATATAGGGTACAGGCATGTTCAGAGTATCTAAACTTAAAGGCACACAGGATATGAGATCAGAATTTAACTGAGGACACTGTGGGCCTACAAAAACAAGTAAAGTAAAGATGTTAAATAAATCAGGTCATCTTAATTTGGAGCAAAATAATGAGATTACTATAAATGAAATGTACTTATTCGACACTTTGATCAAACGTGTGCAAATGCAACGGCGACGTACACACTAACGTGTGCACATACACATACTGTAGTTACGTTCTCAATGTGCCGCTACCTTTCCTACGAGACAGAATAAGCATAACTGTATATGACTACAAAACGGAGAGTCAGTATTTCAGAAATGGAGTAGATCTTACTCTATATAAAGACTCAGATACTTATCAACAATGTTCTTTTCCCACCAGGTTAGAGATGCGCTTATCCGGTCTCAGTCTCTGTCCCTGGGATTATTCTCCTTTTCACGTAGTCCATCGCGTCGGCCGCGTCCCGAAATTCCTTCTCCTCTCCGTTGTGTGTAACTCGGAATCTGGCTGGAAATAGCAGACCGTACCGGACTCCCTGACGTCCTCGGAGTAGTTTTCGGACATCGGTAAAGGCTGCTCTTGCTCTGGCTACACTCGCTGTGTAATCTGGGTAGATGGCCACCGGATTTCCGTTGTAACTCAGTGGGGCCTGATCTCGAGCTCTTCTTAAAATCTCCATACAGTCCCCGTCATACTGCAATTTTGCAATAATGGCACGAGGTTTGTCTCCTGGCTTCCTAGGCCCAAGACTGCGATGAGAGCGATCAATTTTTATATCATTGTCCATCCGCAGTGTCTCCTTCAGTAGTTTAGAAACTGCTGTGGTCGAGCTTGAGCCTGGTTGTTCAGGGACTCCCACAATCCGGATATTCCCACGTCTCATCCGCCCCTCTAGGTCTTCACATTTTCCTTTCAGGTCTTCCACTTCACTTTTAAGAGTGCTCACCGTGGTTTGAAGGGACACAACTTCATCCGACCATGTTGACAGCCCCCCCTCAATGTCTCTGATGTTTCCTCTCATTTGCTCGATTTCGGACCGGATGGCAGTGGCGTTGTTCACAATTTCAGATTTTACCGCTTGTAGTTCACATTTTAGTGCGTCAAAATCTTCAGCTAACGCGTTTTTCAGTTCCTGCCTTATCACTATGGATATATCCAATCTCAGAGAAGAGAGGATGTCCGACTTTACCACGTCCAGATCCATGCTTGTAGCTTCTGGTTTTGTTTGCGGAGCAGGTCGTTTGGGGTTACCTTGAGCACCTGGAGTCGAGGCCTCAGGCCTTGTACTGGAGGAATTGGCGAACTTGTATTTTCGGAGATTTGCCGCCATGTACAGCAGCGAAAGCGACTGATATCAAACGTTGATGATCATTGACAACCGGGGTGTATGATTTAAGTAGTATTTCGTAGTTTGGATGCCGTTGAAATATTAAATTAGTAGTGGCCCTGCAGGAGCGCTCACAAACACGTCTTACTCCATGTCTTGCTCAACAGCGCCCCCCAAGACTTTCCTTTTTGATAGAGCTTATAGTTAGGGCTGGCTCGGGTCATCCCTTAGTTATGCTGCTATAGGACTATACTGCCGGGGGACTCCCCCTCCCTCCTCTCTTTCTCTCTCTCTCTCTCTCTCTCTCTCTCTCTCTCTCTGTCTTATATTTCCAGGTTAGTTACTCACCTTTTTCTGTGTTCTATGTTTATAAGCTAATATGTAATCCCAGTGATGTGTGGTCCATAAACTAAAAGCTTGTTAAGTGTGTAAATAAAGTAAAGTGTCACGGTATGTGATGATTGTAGTGGACAAAATGGCGTCCGACGCCGCAGCCAAATGTTTACTTTCATTTGTTTCTTTCGGCTCCTGGGCATTTGTGGGTTATTACTGTATGTGTGAAAATCAGTTGTGTGTGTGTGTGTAGTGCATTGCTCGAAATGTTGAAGCTAATGCTAATGTGCAGTTTAAGATCAGCTATGGCTGCAGTAAATTGTAAATTGTTGTAAATTGTAAACAATGATGGTTCAAGTTCACGGGTTAAAGCGGCAAGCTATGGGCCAGCCATGTTTATTATTTCAGTTTGTGTTCATATAGTGTAAACGTGAAATAGTTTAACTGAAAGGGAGATTCTGTTATATTAAGTGAGCACTTAATGTACTTAACGTACTTCATGTACAGTTATATAAAGAAAATACTCTTTCAATGAGAGGATAAAGATGATGTGTGTAAGAGCGAAGTGCATACATGATTGATGATAGACAGATGACACGATTAAAAGGGAAAATGTTTATCTTTGGTTTAATACAAATTTTTAAAAAGTTTATTTCTTGGAAATATGTAAAAAAAAAATAGATATTTAATGTGAATGTTATCTAAAAATGGTTAATACTGGTGCTTTAATGCAGACAAATTAACAGAGATAATTCATGGTTGCAGTGTTAAAATGAATGGTTAAAATGAATGTGAGAATAAACATAATCCAGGTGAATGGAGAATGAGCAACAGTTGTCCTGCTTTGCTGATTTCTGTCTTATATTTCCGGAGAACTCCTATCAGAGGATTATCTATATATCTGTCAGCGGAGACCAAGCTGGGACCCGCTACACTTGGGTCTGCCCGAGGTTTCTGCCTGTTAAAAGGAAGTTTTTCCTCGCCACCGTCGCCAAGTGCTTGCTCATGGTGGAACTGTTGGGTCTCTGTAGATAATATTATAAAGAGTATGGTCTAGACCTGCTCTGTATGAAAAGCGTCATGAGATAACTTTTGTTATGATATGGCGCTATATAAATAATAATAATAATAATAAATTGAATTGAATTGTTTACCTAAGGCTGATTTGATTGTCATACATGGGCAATAGAGTTGTGTTTGGCTTTGTAATTAGACCTAAAACCATGTTGTTAATTTTTAATGGCTGCATTGAAATGTCGTTGTGGGCAGATTCTCTGGAACAACATTTAGCTACCACCTTATTCATAAGTCACATGACTTTGCTTTTCATTCATAGTCTCACATTTAGAAATATCAGGTACATTGAGTATGAGTATTGAGCAGTTCGGTGGAAATCCAATCATATGAAATGCTGCAACACATTTTTTATAGTGACCTGAAGTATAGTGTGTGTAGAGGAGCTCGAGTCTTAGGCATGAGGGGTGGGGGCGACCGTGGCTCAGTGGTACAGTGGGTCGTCCAATAACCCCAAAGTTGGCGGTTTGATCCCTGCTCTAGCTGCTCAAAAAAAAAAAAAAGATTGCCACGGGTGCCCTTGAGCAAGGCACCGTACCCCCCTGTTAGGGAGACCACAATTACGGCTGGACCTTACGACAAAGGAATACCAAGGCAGGATGGTTGAGTGTCACAGGAAGGTCTTTTGTCATATCTCCGACAACATGGCAAACACATCATGCAGCAACCCCCAATAATCCCAAAATGGCGCCTCATATAGGGTGACCAGCTAATGCGGGAGAACCCGAGTGTTTCTGAGAAACACTCCTTATTTTATTGTTATCCCCATAATCCTCCCAACATGTACACACCTCTATTTACAAACACAACTTCATTTCCAATCCTAGCACATTACACTAATAAAATACACCATCTTCCAACACCCCCACTAATCACCACTTGGATGCTCCAGGAACTATAAATATGGTGCTCGTTGCCTGGGGAAGCCTTTTGCCCGAACACCCTGGAGACAAAGGAGACTGGTGAGTACCATTTCACACACACTTTACCATTCCAATATTCTAACACACATAATTGCACAACCTATATTAGATTAGACACATTATGACAATTTAGCATTAAATAACCATAAATGCACAATAAATCTCATGTCCCTCTTTTGCAGGTGGAACCATGTGGCCGTCACAGAACCTACCAGCACAGATAAGATTTAAAGTTTCCAGGAAGAAGTGCCGTCCCAGCAGATAATATCTGAGGGTGTAGATGGCCCACTTCATTGCCAAGCACTCCTTTTCCACCGTTGAGTACCTCGTCTCCCTGTCCAGCAGTTTCCGACTTAGAAACACCACAGGTTTCCTCTCTCCTTCCACCTCCTGCAGCAACACTGCTCCTAGGCCCACTCCAGAAGTGTCCGTCTGCAGGATGAAAGGCTTCTCAAAGTCAGGACTGTGGAGGACTGGGTAAGTGCAGATGGCTTCCTTGAGGTCCCTGAAAGCTCTGTCACACTCGTCCGTCCAATGAACCTTGCTCGGAGCAGAGGCTTTGGTTAGATCATTCAGCACAACAGCTCTATCAGCAAAATGAGACACAAACTTACGATACCAGCCCACCAAACCGAGGAATCCCCTCAGCTTCTTTTTGGTGGTGGGAACAGGAAAGGATTGGATGGCCTCCACTTTCCCCAGCTGTGGTTTTATCTGTCCAAATCCAATGATGTAACCCAAGTACTCCACCTCTGTTTGGGCAACAGCACACTTGTGAGGGTTAATGGTGAGGCCGGCTGCCTCTATTCTCTGCAGCACCTGTCGCATGCTCCTCCCATGATCGGCTGAAAATAACTACATCATCCAAATATGCAGCTGCAAAGTCAGACAAATCTCTCAGCACATGGTCCATTAGTCTCTGAAATGTGGCTGGTGCCCCCTGGAGACCAAATGGCATGACTTTGAATTGATACATACCAAATGGTGTTCTGAAAGCTGTCATCTCCCTGCTAAGGCAACCTGCCAGTAGCCCTTGCTGAGATCCAGTGTGGTGATGTACTGAGCTCTGCCAACTCTCTCCACCAGATCATCAATCCGAGGCATGGGGTATGGGTCAAAGTTGGACACTGCATTCAGGTATCTGAAATCAATACAAAATCTGAGAGTACCATCTTTCTTTGGAACCAATACAATGGGACTGCACCACTCACTGCAGGAAACTTCTATTATTCCCAGCTCCAACATCAGCTTAATTTCCTTTTGCAGCAGAGGAATTAACCGCTCAGGAATCCTATAGCTCTTCTGACGCACTGGGGCATCTCCCTTCAGCCGAATCCTGTGTTGCACCAGTGAAGTGAAGCCTGGGGTCTCTCTAAAGAGCTCTGGGTCAAGCAGGGGTTTTACCTCTGTCTGCTGAGGTAGAGACAGATGTGACATGTCCACCTCTGGGGCCTCCGCTGCTGTGGTGGTGGCTGGGAAGAACTTGTCAACAGTGTCCTCCTCCTGCACAGCACGGACCAAAAGCTGCTGGTGCACAGGCTCCGGGCACACCTGGAACTCCTTCAGCAGGTTAATATGAAAAGTCTGGTATTTTTTAAACTTGTCTGGCATAAAAAGTTTGTATGTGACCTTACCCACACGTTTGCTGATTTCATATGGTCCATGCCACTTAGTCAGCAACTTGCTTTCACTGGTTGGCAGCAGCAACAGTACTTTTTGGCCTGGTTGAAAGACTCGCTCTCTGGCCTTCCGATCATACCACACTTTCTGGTTTCGTTGAGCTGACTCCATGTGTTCATGTGCGAGCGCTGTCATCTCCTCCAGTCTCTCCCTCATTTTTACCACATACGCCACCACATTTTCTCCTTCCAGTTTTGAACTCTCCCAGTAGTCTCTCAGCAGGTCCAACGGTCCTCTCACCTGGCGGCCGTACAACAGTTCAAAGGGAGAGAAACCCGTGGATGCTTGTGGGACCTCTCTGTAGGCAAACAGCAGGTATGGCAGCCAGCGATCCCAATCAGAACCTGTGTGAGACACAAACTTGCGCAGCATGTTTTTCAGTGTCCGGTTATAGCGCTCCACCAGCCCGTCCGTCTGGGGGTGGTAAGGGGTGGTCTTAATGCCCTTCACCCCTAACACTTGATAAGCCTGCTGCAACAGTTTTGACAAAAAATTAGTCCCACAGTCTGTTAGGATTTCCTTGGGTATGCCCACTCTAGAAAAAAAACTGTAAAAGGCAGTCTGCTACTTGTCTAGCTTTAAAAGACCTGAGAGGAAAGGCTTCAGGGTAGCGTGTGGCATAGTCACAAATAACTAAAATGTAACGGTGGCCTGAGGAACTTTTCTCAAGTGGGCCTACAATGTCCATGCCTATCCTCTCAAAAGGTGTGTCAATGATGGGCAGAGACTGTAATTGGGCACGTGTCACTCCTTTAGCAGAGGTTAGTTGGCAGATTTCACAGGAAGTACAGAACTGAGAGACTTGAGTGTACATCCCTGGCCAAACAAAGCGGCTCCCAATCCTGTTCAGAGTTTTCTGGAAAGCCATGTGACCTGCCCATGGTATTGAATGACCCATCTCCATAACTCTCTGTCTGAACTGTTGTGGCAGTGCTAAAGCCTCAGCTTTCCCCTTTTTCTGATAAAGAAGGCCCTCTTTCACTAAGTAGGTGGCATCATCTAAACAGCTTGGGTTACTTTGCTGAACACCCTCCACCTCTGTCACCTTTTCAAACCACTGCTTCAATGTAGCATCTTGTTTTTGCAGTGCGCTCAGATCTGGGGGAAACTCAAAATCAAGCAGTTCAGGTGGTGTAGGAGAGCTTTGTGCTCCTTGTCTAAATGAACCCTTTAGCTTCTCCTGTCTTCTTTGTGCTTTTGATTTTTTAGGTTTAACTGGCCCTACTTCCCAGTCTACCCCAAAGAAAGGCAGCTCTCTGAGGACTCCCCCTGCACTCTGTGCTCTGGTGGTGACATTACATGGTTTTACGGACAATGTGACTGGATTAGTCAGTGGCTCACTGAAATTGGCTACTGAACTCTGACCTTCCTCACTGCTCCTATCAGATTTGCATATTGGCTGGGTCATAAGGTCATAGATTGTGGGTACATCATTGCCTAGAATGACTGTATATGGCAATGTTTGAGCTAATGCCACAGTCAACAGAAAAGTCTGCCCCCCCACAGTCAGATAAACTTCAGCTGTAGGATAAACATGCTCATCTCCATGTATACAGCTTATCCGTGATTTATCTTCACTCCATTTCTCTCTGGGGACCAAACTGGACAAAACTACTGTCTGAAAACATGCAGAGTCAAGTAGTGCTATCTCACGCTGTCCATTGATCAAAACTGGGGCTGTACGGCCTGCGTCCCTCACTGTACCCACTGTAGCTGGTCTTGGAGCAGAACAAAGGAGAGATGGTTTAGTGTGGCTCAAAGCTGGGCAAAATGGTTTTGTGTGACCTAAACCATTACAGTGGTAACACCTAACCTCTTGTTTAGAGGTTCGAGGGGGAGTAAACTGCCTATCGCTTGAAAACCCTCTACCCCGTGGCTGACCAGACCCCTGTTCACCCCCAGAGGACTTACTTGAATGGGCCTGGTGGTTCTCCCAGCCGAAGGTAGTAGCTCGGCTTCCTCTCCTGGCTGACGTGAAGACCCCTGCCAAGCGTGCAGCTTCCTCTGCCGTCACAGGGTCGTGCTCTCTGATCCAGATTTCCAGCTCTGGATGGACCATCCTCAGGAACTGTTCAAGAATGATAGTCTCTGATAGTTCTTTAACTGTCGATTTCTCTGGCTTAACCCATTTGCAGAAGAGGTCTTTCAGACGTACATACAGCTCTCGTGGAGTTTCACCAGGCTCAATCTTGAGAGAGCGGAATCGTCTACGGTAAGTATCAGATGTAATTTCATATTTTGCCAAAATTGCTGCTTTAACTTTTTCATATCTTTCTGAGTCCTTCACGTCCATCAGAACATAAGCGCTGCGTGCTTTACCAGTGAGTAAAGGAACTAGACGCACAGCCCATCCATCTTTAGGCCAGTGACATACTCGGGCCATTCTCTCAAATGTTGTTAAAAAAATGCTCAATGTCATCATCTGGAGATAATGGCAGTAGTTTGGGATCCCTCTGTTGTCTGTAACCCCAACTCGTCTGGCTCATCATGTCATCCGGGTCATCAAAATCCCCACCATTGTTGTCACGACCATTATCATCATCTCCTTGTGGACGGTAGTTTTCATCCATAGTGTCCAGCTCTGTTCTTTGTTCTTCTGTCATCAAGCTTACTTGCTGCTGCATCTGGAAGACTTGATGCTGCATGCGTCTCCATCTCTGTTCTTGACGAGAGGACTCTCTCTCTCTTTGCTGGTCTCTCTCCGTTTGCGCTCGCATGAGTGATTTCACCAGACCTGCTAGTTCATCAAGCTTGTCTTCTGTTTTTGCGTCTGTCCTGGTATCTGGAGCACATGCTCCGCTTGGCCCCTCATCTGGTTCTTCTTGGCCATTTTTCTTTCCCTGCCTTGGCATTATTTGCAGTAACGTGGATCCCACCTCTGACACCACTTGTTAGGGAGACCACAATTACGGCTGGACCTTACGGCAAAGGAATACCAAGGCAGGATGGTTGAGTGTCACAGGAAGGTCTTTTATTGTCATATCTCCGACAACATGGCAAACACATCATGCAGCAACCCCCAATAATCCCAAAATGGCGCCTTATATAGGGTGACCAGCTAATGCGGGAGAACCCATTAACCATGCTGACTCAGCCTCCTTGTTCTGAGAAACACTCCTTATTTTATTGTTATCCCCATAATCCTCCCAACATGTACACACCTCTATTTACAAACACAACTTCATTTTCAATCCTAGCACATTACACTAATAAAATACACCATCTTCCAACACCCCCACTAATCACCACTTGGATGCTCCCGGAACTATAAATATGGTGCTCGTTGCCTGGGGAAGCCTTTTGCCCGAACACCCTGGAGACAAAGGAGACTGGTGAGTACCATTTCACCCACACTTTACAATTCCAATATTCTAACACACACAATTGCACAACCTATATTAGATTAGACACATTATGACAATTTAGCATTAAATAACCATAAATGCACAATAAATCTCATGTCCCTCTTTTGCAGGTGGAACCATGTGGCTGTCACAGAACCTACCAGCACAGATAAGATTTAAAAGGACAATAAATATAGAAACAATCAATAAATATGAAACTATATGTATATCAAATGTGCAAATATGCAATGTTTAAAGTGTGCAAATCCAATAAAGTGCCACTGCTTTACAAAAGTGCCTGTGCAATTCTTAAAGTGCATGGTGCAATGTTCCCCCAACTCCATCTCAAGCTCCAGGGAACGAAGTCCTCTTCGTTACACCCCCCAACATCTGCTCCCCGGGCGCTGTGAGTTGATGCCCACTGCTCCAGTGAATCTGGCATCTGTCAGTTTGAGTGTGAGTGCATGTGCATGTGCATGTGTGTGTTCCAACAGGTGCCAGCCTGGATGGGTTAAATGCGGAGAAGTAATTTCACGTTCAATGTGATCAATAAAGTATCTAAAAAAAAATTTTTTAAAAGAGACTTCTATGCTTAATTATGCTCTTAATCATTTTTGCAGCATAATACATTACAACATTACACTTTAGAGGTGCCTATTGCAGTAAGAACCTTGCACCTCAATGCATCTGAATGGTCACTTATAAGACTGTTGAACACCAGCATGACTTTTTGACTTCTTAACTTTTTTCTATATATTTTATTTTTCTAATCCACCTTCTGTATACAAACTGCTGTGACAAGTGGGATCATTAAAGACTATCTTATCATGTCACTTGAGGTGTTACATGGTGTGTCACTGGATAAAACAGTAATGGTAAAAAGCTAAATCTGGATTCTGTATCCATTTATTGATTTCTATCTAGGATGTTCATGAACACGACTTCTGATTTGATAGTTAAATATTTTTCCTATTTTTCACATTAGTAGTAATGTTTGTTAAGATGCCTGTCAAAGCCCTTTTTACTGACACTGGGAGTTTTAAGATCACCTTGGGTCAGTTAGTCTCCAAATCCAAATTGCACAGGGGTGCTTGAAGCTTTCTATACTTCTTTGCAAATCTAGAGGTGAGTTTTAAGGCACTGAAGACATTTATCAAAAAAAAAAAAAAAATACACAAAATCAATTCAACTTTATTTAAGGTCTGAATGAATTGCTTAACTTGAATACATTACCAATAAAAATGCTCATCCTACTTTGTGACAAGGAAACAAAATAACAAAAAGAAAGTAAAGAAATTGACAGGTGAATGCTGCAAGGTCATGGAGTCATGGCACCTTTTCTCATGTTCCTTTGGGCCAGAACACGAACACAAGAGCTGGGCACAATAATGTATTCAACAGCACACTGATGAGGCCTGTGTCAAAGAGAAGTTGATTCAACTCTCTACTCAGTTTAGAGTAGTTTGTGGTTTGTTGTATTTTACTGCATTACACTGACGTGTTCCTGACAAAATATGTGATACAATAGAATGTAATGTGACACAAAAAAACTAAATACAGTAACAGCAATACAGTTAACAATGAACCCATTATTATGAATGATTGTATTCCATTACATTATATCGTACAAACGTTATTGAGCCCTCGCCTGTATATTCAACATACAGTGACATGCCATAATACATTAGTGATGGAGGGTTAAAAATCTATGGCAGGACAATGGAACATCTTCTCTACAGCCATCTCTTAAACAGAATATGATACCAGGACAGGGTTTAGGATCATACACTAGTATGAGAGGTACAGTCACTGAAAACCTTGGAGTAGGATATAGGTACATTTATCTGTTTTACAGGAACTGTAAGCCAGAGTAGTTACCAGAGTGTAAATGACAGCACCTGAAAGACCTCTATTACAAATTTCTATGTTGGATTAAAGAAAAAAAGAATAGTGTAAGATTGTTGGTTCATTAAGTGTCAAAATGTACTACAGAGAAAGATTCAGCATTTAAAACTTTAGAGCCAGAAGTAGCTATTCAAATACTTTTACACTGTTCAGCATGGACTTCTAAAGAAATGTTGCGCTTTTAAGATGTTCTTTCATACCATTGTTACAATATTTAGACCCTGCATACATCATTTCACCAACTATATAACTATCTGCGCTGCTTGGGTTTTAAATGTGTTTCATAAAAGTTTGAAAGTTTGAAAGTGTATTGGTAACAACTAGCAGGATTTTACAGCATTTTTCAATTTTATATTTTTATTGAACATCTCGTGAAAGAGTATGAATGACCTAGCTCTTGCTCGCTCAATTATTTACATCTGAAAAGGTTTATATCCAATTTATTCTCATTTTATGAATCAATTATCAAAATATCTTTTTTCATTCATTTCCTTTTTGACAATTTTTCCTAGCCTCTAAATGGGGTTTCTATAAGACAATATAGTATTGTCACAGTGCTATCAAGACCAGACAAGTATAACTCTACAGTAGCAACACACTCTCTAAAAGCAGCCCCCTGAAAGATCTTTTACACTAATGAGTAACCTCTTCTTCCCTGATGTCACTGTGCCTCCATGACAGCTTGGAGACATCCATTTCCTTTTGCTGGTCACATACAGCTGTCTAGTCATTAGTATCTTAATAAAAAAAAAAAAAAAGTAATACATTTTTCAAAGTAGGACATTGTTTAGTATCATACAGTCACATATCGTATGCCTCTGGCTCCTTTAAAACATGTACTTTTGTCCCAAATCATTGCCACATGCCCAAGCTATACCCCCGAATCCCACCACCCCAGAACACCAAAAGGAATAAGGGAAAACAGACTGTGTTCATTTTCCCTTGTCCCCGGGCTTGTCATAGCTTTCTTTGATTCGGTTCTTTAAGAGGGACTTTCCACCAATCCTCTTATATCTTCGTTATGTCTTCAAATACCAATGGTATGAGCCTCTAGGAGGAGCAGTCAGTATCAGGAGGCTTTGAAAGGGTTTCTTTTGAAGGTGTCTCACTGGAGATCCCAGTATCTCCTCCATTCTCTGGTCCATTGCTCAATGACATCTTCTCCAGAGCTGCAAGGAAGACACAGATTCAGATTTACAAGAAGTAATATTCTGTTCTGCATCAGCCAGAAAACAGCCCTCATAACAACAGCAGAGTTATGGTAAATTGACGGTACTTATATATCTCCTTTCAAGTCTTCTGACCACTCAAAGCATTTTACACTACATATCTCATTCACCCATTCATACACTGATGGCGCAGCCTTCAGGAGCAATTTTTTTTTTAAACATATTTTTTTGGCCTTTTCAAGCTTTATTGGATAGAGAATAGTTGAAGAGTGACAGGAATGTGGGGAGAGAGAGATGACATGCAGCAAAGGGCCACAGGTCGGATTCGAACCCTTGCCCGAGGACACTTCGACATGCAGATTGGAGGAGCTGGGCATCGAACCGCTGATCATCTGATTTGTGGACGACCCACTCTACCTCCTGAGCCACGTGATTGTTTTAATCAGAGTGGAATGGTTCCATCGTACTGTATAAATAAATGCTGGTACCTAACCATTGCTAAATGTTGCTTAATGGCAGATCTGGTGACAACAATCATTCTAATTCTGCATCTTGCTTGCTGGAGGAGAGGAGACGCTAAATGAATCCAACCTGATTGTACAGCACATGCACAAGCTGTAACGGGTGTAAATCTCTAATGTGCATCTATGTTAGCACAATTACCATATGAAACTTGTATAGAAATCTCAAACCAGGGAAATGAGAACAACAAGACAAAAAGCTGAGCTAAACATTGAATTAGAGAGAGAGTGCCATTTGTGTCTTAATGGAAAATCAACTTGGGTTTTCTTCTCATACAGTATTGGGCCATTCTCATAGTATACCGTCACCTCTGGTGTAAGAATTTGACAAACGATATTGGAACCCACACAAGCACTCTTGAGCTTTCCAAGCTTAAGAAAATGTCTATTTTGTACATGTCAGCATTCTGAAAGATTTTTTTATGGATGAAAAAAGTGGTCAAACATACCCTGCAGTGATGCTGAGCTGTTGCTGGGTGGTGCTGTGCTGCTGTCGTCCAGTTCATCCAGGTAAAGTCGGTAGTGATGGCCACTGTCATCTTCATACTCCACATTCTCATCATCGCTGTCCACCTCTGGAGCCACATACACCACCTCAAACTCTATCTGTCCTCTCTGACACAGACACAGCACTTTTAGATACATGGACAGAGAGTGTAGTGAAATGTCCTTGTGTGTATGCGAGCCTGCGTTACCTGCTGAGACAAAATGGTGACAGCCTCCTTGTGTTTGGCATCTCGCAAATTGATACTGTTGACGGCAAGTATGGCGTCTCCGACATGCAGACCTCCACATCTGTCTGCAGGCTGACTTGGATGGATCTCTGAAATCAGAATGGGAACACCGTGCTCCTTCCCACCCTGATGAGAAGAGATATACACATTAGAGTTCACTAAACTCATTTGGCCATGTACTCTTCTTGTTTAGGTGATTTAATAGTGAGGGTCAGGAAAGTTTAAATTTGAGTACTGAGCATCATGTCACTGAAATTACTTGATATGACTTTCAACATGATTTTTGGCTTACATGATCCAGTGATGAACAGCACTATCAGAGATTACTTTAGTCTTACAGCTGCATCTGCTGCCAAAAAGTTTTGTATTTTGAAACGGGGGCATCAAGGTGCAACTCCCCCTCAGTCAGAACCAGTTATTCATCAAGACCAGAGAATCAAACTTTGAAGCTTATATTTCTCCAGGATCATCCCTCTCCATTAATATGCGTGTCCACTGCTGGTGAAGAGGTGTGAAATTCAGAGGCCTCCGATACCTTTAAAATTACTCAATAGGCATAAAAGATGATAGATAGAAGAAGAACATGAAGATAAATGGGCAGCTGTGGCTCAGAAGATAGAGCGGGTCATTCACTAGTCAATGGCATGGTAGCTAATGCCATCAGTGTATGAATGAATGACATATGTAGTGTAAAAAACGCTTTGAGTTGTCTGAAGACTAGAAAGGTGTTATGTAAGTACTATTTAGTATTAGCTCCTGTATCAGACAGCAGCAGCAAATAGCCATGAATGTTGTACAAGAGTGGCAGCAGCACTTCCTCTCCATGCGGCTGCACAATGGAGGCAAACATTGCGGAGGCAACTACACATAGCCTTTCTTGTATTGTATAGGTAATTTCTCTTAATTTTCAGATTTTTAAGTACATCTTCATGAAGAAACGTCAGTAAGGTTTAGCTTTTACAGCACACACACAAATGTGAATAGTGTGTCTTTCTGAAAGAGGCTGTCACAGCGTCACAGAGAAAAAGAGACAATACTTACTGTAATAGAGATTCCCAGCCCCTCATGATCATCCTTGACTAGCACCACCTTTCTGATAGGGCCTACTCCCTGGGTTTTCTTCAACATGTCTGGGTCCTGTAATGACATTAACATCATCGACAATGGAAGCACAAAAAAAACTTTGTAAGAGTTTCAACTGCTTTGTAGTTTTACACTCACATGCCCCACAGGAGACGGGAGAGGTTTCTTAGAATCATTTCGGCCTCTACATGCTCGAATGACAGTTTTATGGCGGTGAAGGTGAATCTCTGCCTCCAGTTGGTTCCACAGCTTGTCATGTGCAGGCCCTTTCATGTCACGGCCCAGTAACTGGATCTGCTGCACCCTGAAAGACAGAGAAGAAGATTCTGCTGTCATTTCAAATTTTAGGTAGACATCAAATTTCCAAATCCAAATCATACATATGACTTTATATTCAAATATGTGAAGGGAAGATATATCAGCTGTTTAAGAAGGTGTTCATTTATGCTCTTTGACTGGGATAACCCAGCTTGCCTGATATTACTGTAACATTTCTGATGCAAGACTCCACTGTGAGGAGTCTATTCTACTTTTAATAACTGTTAGATATTGGTGTTATGTATAGGCTTCTGATGAACACAGCTAATAAACAAGTGTTGATACATGCCTGTTGGTGATTAGAAGGGCATTTATTAGATGCCGGGTGCCAGGTAAATTCAGATGAAATGTGAGCCTTTTGGCTTTCCATCGTAATTATACTGAGCTTGAGTTATTCTGATGCACTCATGTCTTCTTCTAATTATGCCTTCTTAGTAAACCCTTGACTTTAACATAAAAGATGTTCTGAGCTTCATCTCCTTACCTGCCAGCCAGTTCCTTGTCCAAGTATTTGGCAGCCAGTCTGGCTCCGTACACTTCGGCCTGCAGCACTGCCATGTGCCTACGAAGGGCCTCGTTGTCTTTTTTATATAGTCTCACTTCTGCCTCCAGCCTTGCCACCGCTAACTTCTCCTTCTTGCTGGTCTCAAGCTCCTGCTCCTAGAACAAGCACATCACATGTAAACACCTCAGACAACAAGAAGCAAAGCCAAGTTATAGGACTGCGAAAATTGAAGATCATTATTTGGCTTTGAAAGTGTGGTGCATTAACGAGGCTTGCACAGTGTGTTTTCGTTTCATGCAATGGTTTTTAACACATGAACACACTCGGTACACAGACACACAGACATCTTAGGCCCCCAGATGTTTTTACTGAGAAAAGGATATCGATTCTGTGAGAATTCCCAGTAAATACCAGGATCTCAAATCTTTACTATTAAGTTCTGGTACAGACTTATAATTACAATTCAACTTAAAGCTGGAGTGCAAAACTTACTATCATCTGTTACATTCAGACGTTTCAAATCTGGTGTCTGTAGTGACATGCCTGTGCTAGTGCCATACTATACCAGACAAAGTATCATGGTTTCCCGGGCATTATCGCGATACTGCGGCCTTTTTTTATTATTATTATTTTTATGAACTGCAATGTATTTGTACAAGTTATAAATACTTATGAAGTAAGAATTAGACTGAAACAAATATTTTTTATGAATAACATTTATTAAAAAGTTAAAACTGAAAAAAACAAAAAAACAAACAGATCCACTGGCCTTTTCTCTGCGTGTTTGTGTGTCTGGTCAAACTTTGAGGTATTTAACTTAAAGGACAGAACTTATGCAAAAATATATCAAAGGCTACTTCATTGAACTGTAGCTCAGTTCTATAAATAATAACTTAACAGTTTATTTGAGCAAAATTAGTGGTGCCACTGACGACGACGCGGCAGACGCTCGGGCCCGGTGCTTCTGCCATGGTGAGTGTGTTATCTCGTGTTTGTGACTGTAAGCCGTGCGCGCGTCTGGGCGAGACAGAACTATGGCTTGTTGTTTGTTTTGAAGCGAATTTCTATCGTAGCGGAGCTGTCTTCATGGAGTTCATTCTTGCCGGCAGAAACACACGAACAGCCAATCAGCTAACAGACGGGCGGACCCAGCGTGCGGAAACAGCCTATCATATCCCCGGACGTCATCAGTAACAGGCAAACAGCCAATCATTCAGCAGCTGTGTAGTTCGGTTGCAGTAGTTGCCATGTGGGTTTGTTTACAAGGGAGTAGCATGCAGAGAGAAGCCGGGAGGAGAGTAGAGGCGGCCGCTATGTAGCGGAAACTGCCACCGGAAGTATAGTAAACCACGGTAGTACCGTCGTGTAGAATTTCTAGTATAATAGGAACTGTTACGATTTAGCACCGCGGGGTACCGTGGGTATCGTGCAACTCTACATCTTATATTATCAAAACATATGCACATAATATCTGAAGCACCACTACTGCATCTTAAAAATCTCACTTTTTAACCTAAAGGTGAGGAGAACGATTTATTAATTCTATACAGCTTTGATGCAATATGATAAGGAGTCCACCACTGACAGGCTAGAGGCATGAAGAATGGTTTTATTAAGAGAACGAGAATGAAGAATGATGGAAGCTTCCACTTGTATAATCTCTAAAATATGTAGTTTTTTTATTATCTTAGAATTAGCCCTTTGTATCTACATATGGAGAGGGTCCTCTTACAAGGAATCCAGCATCTTGTGCCATCATGTTTGTTACAGTAGCCCAGAACGGCCCAGAACTGCTACAGTGCATGTGGCAGAAAAAGAAGACGTGTTTGCTAATTGCTAACAGCTAAGAGGCGAAAACATGAAGAAGCAACAGAAGTTACACTTACACAACACAATGCAGAGCAGGAACAATGACATCTGCATACTTGGCCACTTGGCTGCTATAACCAACTTAAATAGGGGGGTGAATATGAATCAATAATCATAAATCCATGTATGCTATGACAAGTGTGCAGAGAAGGCCATTTGACCAAACAGAATACAGAAGATGAATGGTGATGAATGGAGTTAAGCTTTTAAAGTGTTGCTTTGCAAGACAGTCTATATAATCAAACAATCTACACAGGAAACCAGGTTTTGCAGGGATTGAACCATGGATCTTCTGATTAGTGTACGACCCACTCCATCTCCTGATAGAGTGGGTCCCTTAGGGTCTTCCCACAGTTAATGCCATCTGCAGGATTGTTAGCACATAGTCCACATACATCCAGGCTGGGGCTTTAGTCACCTCCTGGACCTCAGCAACTCTGGTGACTATGATCTTGAATCTGCAAGGCTCTGACTGGAGCCATGTGACAACTGTTGGTGTTGAGAGCACTACATTGTGATTAACCAGGGTGAAGTCAGCGTATGGGCTGAAATATGTGCCACCAGAAACTGAATTTGAATCATTAAGGACCGAGACAGGGAACCTGGTAATTAAGGACCGAGCCAGGGAACCTGGTAATTAAGGACCGAGCCAGGGAACCTGGTAAGGTCCTTATTGTTATTGGTCCGTTTCTTTATTATTACGTTTCATCACGACTTCACGGCTTGTTTTGGGTGCCTGAACGCGCACTTTTCGTGATTTTTATTTGGCAAATTTGTCGGGGCTGGTGAAAATTGCAAGATGATATGCATCACATTCAACTTTGCCACTAGGAAGACCACTAGGTGGCGCTATTTATAGGCAAATTTCGCAAGGCTCATAAATCCCGCATACTTTGTCGCACATTCATAACCTTATATCCACACGTTCAGTGGATGTAGCAGAGTCTCCCTATATAGGGCGCTACAATGTTAGCACTTCCTGCCGATTTCACATGAAAACAGGAAGTGGGGTGTTTCGTCACAATGGTATGGGCGATTGACACCAAATTTGGAACAATGGTTTATCATGTCTTCATTGCACAGCGTGCACAATTTTACACAATTTGAAGCCACCGCCACAGGGTGGCGCTCTTTCAAAGTTAACGGCTTATATCGCCGCATCGGAACGTGTGATTCAAACGTAACTTGGCACGATGATTGCCCATGGCGCCCTGAGGCTCCCCTAAAAAGGGGGAAAAAATTACGACGCTAGGTGGCGCTCTGGTGGCCGAAAACTCATTCTGCGCAAACCGTAATACTTAGGAATATGACATTCACAGGACACGTGTAGACTGGTGCCTGGAGCTCACGTACCAAAAATCGCGTTTCTAGTCGTTGTAGCGCCCCCTACAGGAACTTTAAAGAACAGCCCCGGAGCCACGTTTCGCCGATTTCTACGAAACTTGGTAGGCCCATAGAACGTGCCAAGACGCACCAAAAAGCCTATTGGACCCATGGTCCAACTCCCACAGGAAGTCGGATATTTTAATTTTAATTTTTCATTTTTAGCACTTTTGAGCTTTAACTCCTCCTAGAGGATTTCTCGGATCGGCTTCAAACTTGCTCAGTACACTCATAAGGGGTTGCTGAATCTAAATTGTGCTCTGCGTGACTGTACATCGAAAGGCGTGGCCGTACCATGGCCTCAAAGTCGTCCGTTTTGACCGAATTTTATGCTGCCTCCATATACTGACCCAATGCTGGCAATCACGCACTAGTCTAATTAGAGCCCAGCAGATGGCGCCATTCCATAACAATTCAGCATCTGGGTGAAAGCTCAGTCTTTTGCACTGTCTGAAACGTGTGACAACGTACAGTGCTCTCCCACACCTTCTGGACATGAGAGCTTGGGACTGGGGTGACGTGGGCTTGGGACTGGACACTTTCGTGACGTGGTCCGCACGTGTTACGACGGCACATGTTCCGACAACACGTGTTACGACGGTCCGGGACGCGGTTGCGCCACGGCCCGAGTCGCGTGGGGGCTCGGTCCGCCTCAACGCTGCTTGCAGCTTTAATTCCATTTACGTTACGACTGCACTGAACACCCAGCACATACTAATTCATAAGGTACCATTTCACATGTTTTGTTGGAATACTCCATGATGTATGCTAAGTCAGATATCACAGTAGCTCGATTTATCATGTTTGTTTGTAATTACTGTATTGAGTAGCACTGCAGTACAGGGCTGTCTTTTTATTAGACTTTTTACTAAAATTGAAACTTTTACTCGATAAATTGAAATATACTAACTGGAATTCATATTCAGACCAGTGCACACCATACACACCATGAAGTCAGACAATCTTCTGCCCTATCTGTAATACCACAATCCAAATTATATCTATACCACTAACTACTCTGGGGCGCAGAGCAAAGTTTTGCTGAGCAGGCATATGAAGAACAGAGATATCAGGTGTCAGAGCCATGAAAAAGTGATGAAAGAGAATCATAGTAAGTTTCTAGAAAACAAACAAACAGCACAAGCCTATGACTCAATCTATATTTAATCCAAACATTATTTATTTTTTATTTTTTTTAAATCAGATTTTCTGCAAAAGACACCCTGAGATAAACTTACCATCTCTTCCAATGTTGGTGCAGGCTTTAGGGCAAAAGGTGCAGAGGAAGGACAAAGAAATCAATTAGAAAAATTCTAGTTTCAGGCAACAGAGATAATGGATAAGTTAACCAGGCAATACAAGTATTAGATACATTGGAACGCAATATGCACAACAGTATTGAGGTAATTGCAAGCAGTGGAAACAACAGAAAACCAGATAGGGAGCAGCAAAGCAACAGTAGCATCCACTACCCCTGTAACCACTGCCACTGTTGATTTTAATGAGCAAAGATAAATGATTTTAAATATTTTCAATAATCTATCACTGACACCCTGCAATAACCCATGAATGAGTTGGACTGCAGAGTGAAGGAAACGCAGCAACAAGTGCTCAGCATACTGTGTATGAGAACTCCTTCAAGACTGTTGGAAAATCATTCCAGGTGACGACTTCATGAAGCTGACAGAGAGAATGAAGAGTGTGCAGAGCTGTCATCAAAGAAAAAGAATCTAAAATATAAAACAGACTTGACTTTGTTTACCACATCATTCCATGTGTGTTATTTCATAGTTTGGATGTCTTCAGTGTTCACTACTTCTGGACACCAGAAGATGAACAGAAGTGTGTTATTTCTTTTCTTTTATGTTAGACAAAATATACTATACTTATATTTAGTTTAACTTAGTTTGTCCTCGGGTGTCTAGTAGCCGAGTGGTAGACAAATGCCATATAGCTGCAATGTCTCCAGTTTGTCCAATGACCTTTCTATGTTATACCCCCCTTCTCTCCCCCTGTACTTTCTGTATTGTCTGCATCAAATAAAGGAAAATGTTATTGTCAAAGTTTTCCTCATTTAGTCTGAAGGTTGTGGACAGCTTCTCTTCCCTTCTACCTACCAGTCTGTCTTTGATGGAGTCAGAGTCCTCAGCCTGGCCTTGCTTGGCATGAAGTTGCAGCTGAAGAGCATGAAGCTGCAGGAGCTGGTCATGGACCTCCCTTTCTACCACTGCCCGCTCAGCCTTCGCCTCAGTCACCTCAGAACGCAGGTCAACCAGCTGAGCCTGGAGACAAAGGTCAAAGGTCAAATGCCAAAGGCCAAATTCAACCTTAGCTGTGCCATAGATTCCATTTAACAAATGTGCCTCCATTACATAGTTTGTCTACTAAAGAGAAGTGACGCCTGCAGGTGGCACTAATGCACTAATGATCATGCTTAAAACAGATAAAGATGTGATTGTAGGTGAATTTAATATAATGCAGACAGGAGTAATGAAAGCCTCAGTGCCTTACATTCAACTGGCTTCTGTCAGAGTGTAAATGAACCCACTCATTGTCTGCCAGCTGCCACACAGACAGCAGCACTGACCTTCCACTGTCTGTGCAGCAGCTGCCGGAAGAGCTGCTGTGACAATGTGGTGTGGCCACATATTGGCAGCAGCAGTGTGACGTAGACATATCTGGTGGGGTTCTGCCATTAGGTATTCCACTAGAAGATGTCCATTCTGTCACCTTGTTCTCTTATATGGCATTGAATATTTAAAGACCATATAAAGGCAATTCCGAGATTTCTTTCAAAATACATTAAATATGTTGGAAAACAGTTGCAGAAAACACGCAAAAAGAATTTGGAAGATTTATTACTGAAGTTAGAGGTTAAAACAGTTTTTAGCCCAGGATTTTGTGGGCGGTCCTAAAGGGTCCATAATGATCATGTGTGATGATCATTATCTTCTTTATCAAACGTGCAATAGAGTCAAGTGTCGTAGCGAGCCTGCAGCACTATGAACAAGATGATCTATTTGGGAGGGGCTAAAGGTAGTAAATGATAATAATGAGACATGGCATTGAATTAAATGCTGCCGTCTGTGTGCCTCAACGCATCATCGAGCCAAATAGATCATCTTGTACATAGTGCTGCAGGCTCACTACAACACTTGACTCTATTGCACGTTTGAAAAAAAGATAATGATCATCACACATGATCATTATCATGATGCCACGCAGGCAGCGGGAGCTGTGGTGATGGGCATCTATCAGGTGAAATACTTACTGGCAGAACTCCACCAGGCATGTCTATGTCACGTCGTGGCCACGCCACATAGTCACCGCAGCAGCTAGCAGTGGCTATCTGCTGACAGGCTCAGCTGCCACTGACCAGCCACTGTCTGTAGCAGCCCCACATGTAGAAGCTACCACAGACAGTCTGTTGTACAAAATGTCCTTGTTAGAGTTTCAAGTCTTGTCAAGAATGCACCAAAACAGCGGCTCTTCCGGTGACAGGCTCAGCAGCCGGAAGAGCCGCTGTGACAATGTGGTGTGGCCACATAGTGGTGGCAGCAGCAGTGTGACGTAGACGTGCCCGGTGGGGTTCCACCATTAGGTATTCCACGAGTAGATGTCCATCTGACCTATGGGCATTTACTAGATAGCTAACAGCAGAACCCCACCAGGCACTTAAAACAGAACCAAAAAAGGCAATTCTAATGCGACAATGGAAAAATAAAAATGAGAACAGCACGCTGTTTTGGTCTGTTCTCGACATGATTTGAAACTCCAACAGGAGCATTTGAGAAGCATTTTGTACAACAGAATAACAGTTTTTAAATATATTCAGTGGTAGAAAGCCTTTAATGCCTTTAATCCTGTGATACACTGAGAAATGAAGATGAGCAGGATATATATACACAATTGGGATTTTGGCCACACATATGATATTTCTTTCTAACTAAAAACTTATGAATCTCACTAACAGATGCCCAGAACAGCAGCAGCTGAGCCTGCCACTGGAAGTGCCACTGCTATCTGCCGCCACCACTGTTTGAAGCAGGCAGCTCCTCCTGCCATCACATCCAACTCCTCCTGCCATCACATCCAGCTCAGCAGCCTCTTCCATCATCTGTGCTGTCGAATGGCGCTCTGTATATAACTGTACTTCAATAGAGGCACAAACTGGAGCTAGCCAAGATGTAGTCAAATATATCAATCACATCAGTGGCATGGCGTTTTAAACGGCACACAGCAGTGACATACCATGTAGTCATACTGTCACATTATTTATAGCCTTACATGAGGCATAACGCAACGTAAGCGTTTAGAAGTTACACACAGCAACGGTAGATCATACTCAGTGTATATAATGCCAGTAAGAATGGATGTATGATGTGTCAACAGAATGGTGTACTGCTACCACCAATCACTCTTCGATCTCGCAGAGTATTCTAAATGATAACCGCCATCACTTACATGTAACATCCAAGTGGAACGTTACCGTCCATCAAACAGTTACTGACCTCGAGCTTATGGTTGAGTTGGAACACCGTCTGGGTTTTGTGACAGAGCTGAGCAAAACAGGAGCTCAGGCTGGTCATTTTCTGCCGACCCTCGTACGTAATATCCACTTGATCTGGGTCTATTTCTCCGAGCAGCAGATCCACGTCCACGAAGGCCTTGTCAAACTCTTTCTCTAGCACTTCTAGCCAGCGAAACATAGACATGCCAGGGCCGAGGCCCGAGCCCTGGCCTGCTGGGGAGCATCCAGCCGAGGCGGACATAGCTAACGTCAGAGACGCTAACGCTGGCTACGAGCTAACTGGAGAGAAACGTTACTGAATCTCTTCTCTACGAAACAGCACAGTCGAAATAATGTCTAACTAGATCACTAGATCAGCGTGTTAGCGTTTTAAGACTCTTGTGAAAGTACTATCTGACCAGGAAGTCCCACATCAGACTGACGATTATATCCGTGGGGCAACTACTACAGTCTGCCAGGCTGCAGGCAGAAGCAGTGGATAGCAGATGGAGGATCGGAGGATGTTGAGCAGTAGTTTTGTAGTTCAAACATGTTCATGCTGTCTACTTCTTATGTAATTGCTATTTTGTAATTATAAAGAAACGACAAGAATAAATGAATACATAAAAGCACAAATAAATGATTAAAAGTTCCAAAATAAATGAAAATTAAATGAATTGTGGTAATAAGCTATTTCTATATTTTTACATTTATTCATGCATTTCTGTTTCTATTCTACATTTTATCCATTATTAATTATTTATGTAGTTTAGTTAGTTTATTAAATCAACCGTAGGGTGGTTTATAAAATTTACATTTGTGTAAAAAGTAGGCCTATCAAGTTATCACATTTTCTGTCCTCCATTATAAAACTATAATATATATAATATACAGTGGTGGAAAAAAGTTTTCAGACACCCCATGCATTTGTGAAATATTGCATTAAGAATCACTTTTAGGTCTTCAAGTGTAATTTCTTTTAGTTCAGTCACAGCCAAAATACTAAACAAATCCTAAAAAAGCCATAAAAACGTAAAATTGATTGGTTCCATAAAAAATACATAAGACATTTTGAGTATTGGGTTATTGGGTAACCAGTGATCCTCTAATGAAGGTCGTGCTTTTTATTAAAAGACACAATATTTGTTGCCGTGCTTCATGCCTATATAAAGCCAGCACATTTGAAAGTTCTTCAGAGACAAAAATGGCTACAACAAGGAACCTAACGCAGGAAACACGCCTGAAGATACAGATTCTCAGCCAGGAAGGGTACAGCTGCCGCCAGATTGCCAGGAAGTGCAGATGCAGTCCTTCAGCAGTTGGATACACTCTGCAGAAATACAGGCAAACCAACAGCTTGGAAGACAAACCAAGATCTGGGCGTCCAAGGGTTTCTTCAGCAAGAAATTACCGCATCCTGATCCGCATGTGCAGGGAAAACCGCCGAATGACATCACAGGAGCTTCAGCAGCAGTGGTCAAACCAAACTGGTGTCCAGTGTTCCACCCACACTGTACGTGGCCGACTTTTAGAACATGGCTTAAGGTCCTACAAGGCTGTCAAGAAGCCCCTCATCAATGAGAGACAGAGGTTAGCCCGGCGTCGTTGGGCCCAAGCACACAAGAACTGGACAGCCAGGAACTGGAAGAAGATTCTGTGGTCAGATGAGTTCAGTTTCCAGCTTTATCTTCCTCCTGCTAATGTGAGGGTACGCAGAAGGCCAGGTGAAGCATTATCCCCAGCATGTACAGTACCTACTGTCAAGCATGGTGGAGGCAGTATCATGGTTTGGGGATGCATGAGTGCTGCAGGTGTTGGTCATCTCACTGTCTGTGAAGGTACACTGAACTCTACCAAGTATTGTGCCATTCTTGAATCCCACATGCTCCCTTCTGCACGTGCTCTGTTCCGAGGTCAAAATTGGAAGTTTCAGCAAGATAATGCCCCTTGCCACACATCCAGGGCCAGTAGAACTTGGCTGCAGGAGCACAGTATCCAGGTCTTAGATTGGCCAGCTCAATCCCCGGATATGAGCCCCATTGAAAATCTGTGGTGGATTATCAAAAGGTCTGTTTCAAAACGTAAACCAAAGAATATAGAGGAATTAAAAGCAGTAATTCAAGAAGAATGGGACAAGATTACCCCCTCAACAGTGTGGAAGGCTCGTGGACAACATGCCAGCGAGGATTAGAGCTCTACTGCGTGCTAATGGCAGGACAACTAAATATTAATTTGATGATGTGATGGTTTATTTATTTTTTGTTCAGTTTTGAAGACATTCTCTGTTATTTGTTGACTTTGATACCGACAATGTTGGGAACTGACATATTGAAACTGTCAAGAATTTAGTTTTGTTAGTTTTTCTAGTAAACATTAAACAAAAAAATATATAATTTGTATTTGTTTGTGTCTGTCTAATGCAACCACACCTTTTGAAACACAAAAAAATATTTTTCCACAAATATTTCATGATAATATTTGAGATTGTGTAAAATTTTAAGGGTGTCCGAAAACCACTGTATATATATAATATTAGTCAGGTCACATTATTACTCAATACCCAAGTGTAAAAATCCTGCCAGAATAAAATAGATACATTGCCAGAGAGCATCAAATATTCCATTGTTTCTATTGATTGATAGTTTCAATATTAGCCGTCTATATAACTTAAATCCTTAGAAATAACTATGTTCTGACTACTACTAATATAACTAAAATAATAATTTGACTTCTTTCTTAACTGGTATGCCTTGAATACACAATAGATGATCATGGATTGCCATCAATTCGGATATGTTAACATTCAAGTAAGCAGTGAGGCGTTTGAGAAGGAGGAGATAACCTTTAGCTTTTGGTATTTGTGCTGCATTTGTTCAGAAAATGGACGTTTTATGGTAAATGGACTGTACTTTCTAGTCTTCTGACAAGCACTTTTACACTACATATCTCATTCACCCATTCACACACATTCATACACTGATGGCATTGGCTGCCATGCAAGGTGCCAACTGCTCATCAGTTTGAGGAGCTAGCCATTCATACACATTCACACACTGGTGGCACAGCCTTCAGGAGCAATTTGGGGTTCAGTATCTTGCCCAAGGACACTTCGACATGCAGACTGGAGGAGCCGGTGATTGAACCGCCAATCATCTGGTTAATGGACGACCCGCTCTACTTACTGAGCCACAGCTGCCACTAACTAATTCATAACCATTAGAATTCCTATAACGTTCAACTGTTGTGAATCTTGACAGTGCTTGATCATAAATTCTAACATCTCTGCAAACATAATGAAGAGCAGAGGAGAATCATGGTAAGTCCTGGGTAACGCCTTTAGATACAGCTTCAATTCATACAGATTCAAGCTTTCTCTATTTTTATTATTTTTTACATTGTAGATGAACACTGAAGATCCAAACTATGAAATAACACACATGGAATTCAACTAAGATCAACAAACAAAAATATATATATATTTTTAGGTTTTAGTTTTTTTATCTTTAATGACAGCTTTGCACACTCTTGGCATTCTCTCAGTCAGCTTTATGAGGTCGTCACTTTGAATAGTTTAATTAACAGGTGTGCCAGTTGAATAGTCAAAAAATGACCTCCTTAAGTCCTTTCCTAAACACTTTTCGATGAGCTCGATGTAAAACATCATGAGGTCAATTAAAGATGTGAAGGAGAATTCATGAGCAAGACGACGTCTGCGGTGCTCAGAGAATCCATCAAGTTATTATGCGACAGCAGATGTCATTGACATGATCTGTGCTAAAACTACAAAGTTCAGAAGAGCCTTAACACATCAATGAAGCTATATTTTATAATCTTGTAAGGGTTCCTTGAACTAAGATGATTCAAGATGTGTCACCTTGACACAGGAAGTTGTTGTAATTTGACTGTACAGTCTGCCCCAATCCTAACCCAATTTCATGAAAGTCCCACCTGAACACATCTACATGCCAATAGTCAGTTACCAGTTTTGCATGGGGTATTTTATTTTGAAAATCCACCGGATTCTCAATGCTGTTTCTGTGTCTGGTTTCCGCCAGCTCAAGCTGCTAATCTAATACCCAAATTGCTCTTGATCGGAGAAAAGCTGTAGCATCTATCATGTGTGAATGTGTGTATGGGTGAGCTTAGCATCGATCTTTGATGATCCCTAATGTCAAATCAAATGGTACATTTTACAAACTTATATAATGCTAGCTAACATTAGCCATTATGCCTCATTAGATGTTGGCCATGCTGCCTTACAACAATAAATACAAAAAAACAAAAAACAAATACTACCACACATTACTTCTCATTATTGAAACCAATATGCTGACTAAATTGTAACTTAGCAAATATACTGTATATGGTGCACAGCTCACATTTTTGTCAAACTGAATATCTCATGGTTCTGTGACGATTACTTTTACTGATGGCAGTGCTGCTGACTAACGCTGTGTGTACTGAAAGAACTGCAACTGTATCAGTCTCACACAGCTCTGGTTGTCGACATCTCGTCCAGAACGCTATTATATTGCCGGAAAGTTAATACTCATATATGAAATGAGCGCTGCACACATCGGCTGGATCTGTAATAGAAGATGCGATTAAGTCCTGTCTCATCATCTGCATAATACCCAGGCAAGAAAGCTGGTGCTAGTCCTTTTCTTGTTAGGAAAATTCTGGACTGGATGATGGAAAAGTCCCTGTCTAGAACCAGTGTTTAGTTTGTCTCTTCTGGGCTACTGTAGAAAAATAATGGTTCTGGCTCCGGTGATCACTGTGTTGCTGGTTTGATTCCAGCCTCCCCCAGTCTAGTATCCTTGAGCAAGATACCGAACCCCAATGTTAGGATGCATTCATGTTAAGATGTATAGTATGTGACAAAAGTTTGATGTCCTGTGTAAAAATATCTTTGTATTCATTTGTCAGTTGACATGCACAGATCTGGTAGAACTCTTGGCAGAGGCCTGAGACAGATATATTGGTGTTGTCCTTGAAGCCCTGGAATGAGTAACAGATTAGGTTCAGGAGGGTACCCTAAAAGCTGATAGGAGATACAATGGAGGAGGTCCAGAGAAATGTAACGGTTTCCAGATGTGGAATACATTCAGCACTTACATTAAAATGTCAACAGAAGATCAAATTATCGTCATCTGTTTAGAATATTCAATTGCTTGTCTCTTGGTCCAGAAAATTCTTCCTATCACTCAGTAGGAATTGCTCCCAGTAGCTATGACATGTGTGTACCTGTGTGTGTTATATGTATTTAAATATTTTTTTGTACTTAAATATTAACTTATTGAAAAAAACAGCCTACTGATTACCTTTGCATAGTCATCTTGGTGCACAATCTGCATAGCTCATTCTGTTTGCCATATATAATGATTGTGAATTTTTCCCCTCTAAAATCAGCATCAGTATCAGTCTCAGAAATCCCAGATCAGTTGTGCTCTAGTAGGAACAATTTGATTAAATATGTCATGAAAAATTGATGATATAAGAAAACGCCTGTGAGATATGACGAAAGTATACCTCTGACGTTACCCAAATCAGTACGATTAGGGTTAATCACCAACTCCACTTGGTCATTGTGAAGTGAAATTGTGAAGACTCATTCCATTCATCTTTCCTTGAATAGACTTCCCAGCTTAGGGTGTGGGATCATTTTTCAGTTTATTTCTGCCATACCGATAGTAATAGATCCCTGCTTTTCAATGTGCAGCGCTGTCCATTACTGGTGAGGTTGTTGTTTTGGTGACTGTTTTGCACTAGTTGGTGAAGCACCAAGATGCATGCAATGAAAAAAACCAAAACCAAAAAAAAAACCAAGATAAGGCTCTTCTTCAAACAGATTTATGATACAATTCTGTTTTTACTTTGCTCATCTGAAAGTGACCTGCTTCAACCAATGAGAATTTTTAATCAGACAGTGTGTCTCAAGGTGATACAATTCTGCAAACGCTCTCCCAGGAGGTACACAGGAGGTAGGAAAGAACAGCTAAAAACAGGGAATAATATCAGTGAGCAGAGGTCACTGGCAAATGCCATGAAACTGATCCATCATCTTTCCATTGTGCTGAAAGACACTGATAGTACACTGAGATTCCAAACCACCCCAAGGACTTTGAAATGCAGTGTCACACACTCAGAAATAGCACTTAATTCTGTGATTTCCAAAAGGCAATCACTACATTTAATGTAATGGTTGCACAAAAGATACTGTGAGCAACGTCCAAGTACAGAGCATGGGCTGCCTGTGCATCCTAACACAGGGAATTAAAAAAAACATGGTAAGCATCATCCTCTGAACATGTGGTAGTATACAATCAACACCATATACATCATAATATAAATTTTTGCAATATAGCATGCTTTTTTTGTTCCATGTCTTGATTTTCTTTTTAAGCGTTGACATTTTTGTAGTTCTTAAAAGTGTTTTTAAAACACATGTAGTCCATTCTTTTGTTGCATTCACACTAGCCTAGAGCTTCAATTAGTAATGTGAACAACAGGATCAGACAAAATGTGTGCATACACAGATAGTGAGTACATTAATATGAGGCCACGGAGTATATGTGGAAAAGACAATGTGAGCATCATAACATCACTGTAATACAATCAGTGGCACAGTTCACATTTGTTATGAATGTGATGTCATTTCCCTCAATGGAACATGGTGAGTACATGGTTAAAAGCTGCAGCAGCAGAGTTCTTCAACAGCACAGAACTTAATTCAAAAAGTCCTGACTTTTCTGCAGGGATACAGTTTTTTCATATGGAATTTTGTTCTCAAGAGCTTCTTTCCCTTTTCAGTGTGTTATCACGGTTTGTTTGAGAATCCATTGGAGGTATTAAGGCTTCTACAGAAGTATGTTCTGGAATATATGTGCTTGATTGACAGATGTTTCAGCTTCACTCCCAACTAAGGTCCATCTAGGCACCTTACACTTTGTTCAAATTTGGATTTTCCAAAGTAGTTGTAGTTCTGGGAGTAATCCCAGCTCCAAAATGTCCCTTCAGGAACACCAGGTCATCCATACTTCCATGTTTTTTTACAGACAGGATGCTTGGGTTAAGACAACAATTAACAATGAACAAATAACACTGTACACTCTCACAGTAACAGCAGTGCAATTATAATCTCAAACCCATCTACCACTTCACTGGTGTTCCATGTAGAGTATGGAACAGTGCCTCCTCTTGTATTCTGTTGTCATTCATTCAGATTCATATTTGATCTATCATCCTCTCATAGTGTGAATGCAACACATGTTAGACAACAACAAACATCAGGACAACAAGCCCTGAGATAGTGTTCGAAGAGGTCATTATCTAGGTAGTACTTTTTGACATTGTACTGAGACAACAGCTTCACTCATGAACCATGCACAGACAACATAAGGGATGCCCTGATTTGCTTTCATTCACATTTGAATGCCCATTTTATGTTTTACTGGGCAAAATGAAAATAGCATGACAATAAACACGTAGTGGAAGTGTTACATTTCAATCGAGCTTCTGTCATGTGTTACTATTCTCCTCCACAGGAGCTTTTTTGGGCGGGTGATTATTTTGTTCCTGATTATTTGTTTAATACTTCTTCTGTCTTGAGCCAGATATTGAGTCACAGGAACAACTTCAGGCGGTCCATATACCATGTCAGACCTCATTTAAAATCGTTCAAATCATCACTTTTGTCCATTGTTTATTTGTTTTAATTTGTTATTTGTTATGCTGCATTGACTGCTTTTATCTAGCACACACACTCACACCAGTGTGAATCTGAATGCTTCTGCTAACAAAGCTAAGTTCCTAAGTTGAAATAAAAGTTTGAAGACAAAAAAAAAAAAAACAGTATTGCATTTACATTTTGGTTGAAGGATAATTTCAAATGTCTAATAATTAGAATACAGAATTAGAATTAATTATTTTCATCAGAAATGATTACAATGCATTCACTAAGTTTGCTGAAATCTGGGACCACTGTTACATGAAATAAAAACACCACTGAAGAAAGATGATGTTAAGAGACAGATAACACACTGGGTGTCTGCAGATGTGGATATGTTCATACATGTTTGTGTTTTGCATACATTTTGGGCTGCAAAATACATTCTGCAGCCTTGTGGCTATGGGGGTGGAAAAAGTACATATGGCCAAAGCTAAGATCCAAGTAGTTATCCTTTAAACTCTTAACTGAACTAAACTTTTTTTAAAAATATGACTATCATTTGGTCTTCCATTTGTACATATGTGTGTCAGCCAGATCCATAGAGCTTGGTGAATATGTGAAAATTACAGTATATAGGACAAAAATGGACAGGTGTGGTCCCTCTTTAAGCACACACAATAATAAGGGAGACCTAAGGCACTATTGGTGGTATTTAAAACCTTCTTTTGTAGAAGAACACTGTCTAAGGGCCCCTCTGAATATGCAGCTCTTTTGGTTCAAGTATTTTTTTCACTTTCATTCTCATTCTCTTTGCTTTGCTCTGGAACAAACTTATTCTGTGGCTTGCAGGCATCCACAAACAGTGGAAAATCAGACAAGCTAGTGTTGCACTCCTTGTCTTCATTCTCATTCTCTCCTTCGTCCTTCCTTTTACCTTCATCTGCAATGGATGTGCTGCAGTTGAAAATTGGTGTGCTGCAGCCGTAGGCCTCACTGTGAGGCCGGCGAGCCTCATTTGGGATGTTTTTCTTCAGGTCCCGATTTCTGTTGCGCTTGGCCAGCTTGGTGACAGAGCCCAGGCGGTTGAAAATGTTGTCCTCAGATGTGGTCTGGTGGTCAGAGCGCTGGTCACATTGCTCAGTTCCCCGAAGTCGAAGGTTGTTCAGCTTGGTGTCAATGCTCTCCTGGGAAGATGTCTTATAGCTGTTGGTGTCCAGGCTGTTGAAGACGGCGCGGCGCTCTGGGGAAAGCATGTCCAGGGACACAGCACGCTGGTCCAAGCCCAGCTGCCTTCTCTCCATGCTCCGGATGGTGGCAGCTCGCTGCAACTTGTCATGGACTTCAACACTCATACGCCGACGGGTCTCCCGGAACTCTGCTCGCACATTTGCTTTCCACTCTGCTGCATGAGCCTTGATCTCTCCAACCTTGGCCAAAGATAGTTCAAATCAAATCAAATCAAATCAAATTTTATTTGTATAGCCCAAATTCACAAAACACATTTTGCCTCGGAGGGCTTTACAATCTGTACAGGGAGTGACACCCTCTGTCCTTAGACCCTCGGTTCGAGTGAGGAAAAGCTTGCCCACAAAAAACCCTTTTAACAGGGAAAAAAGGTGGAAGAAACCTCAGGAAGAGCCACAGAGGAGGGATCCCTCTCCCAGGACAGACAGACGTGCAATAGATGTCACGTGTACAGAAAAAATCAACACAAACATATTGTACAATTACAATGAATGATAGAATGACAATGAATTACAATGAATGATAAAATGATTACAGTAGCAGTGGAACCTGTGATAGAGATAGAGAGACACAGATGCACATATGCACAGCAGCAGCAAGTCATTAATTAACTATAAACTGTAATGGAGATATGGTAACAATAATGACAGTAATAATATATGTAGTGGACGTCGTGCAGGACCACAGCAGCAGCCACGATCCATGAGAACCTGCTGGACGAGAGAGCACCGAAACTCCAGGGAAGAAGTTTAGTTAGTAACATGCATTAACATGCATTAACATGCATTAATGAGACATGTATGTTTACAGAGGAGAGAGAGAGAGAGAGAGAGAGAGAGAGAGAGAGAGGGAGGGAGGGAGGGGGAGTCCCCTGGCAGTATAGTCCTATAGCAGCATAACTAAGGGATGACCTGAGCCAGCCCTAACTATAAGCTCTATCAAAAAGGAAAGTCTTAAGTCTACTCTTAAAAGTGTTGACTGTGTCTGCCTCCTGAACCCAAAATGGTAGTTTGTTCCACAGAAGAGGAGCTTGATAGCTGAACGCTCTGGCTCCCAATCTACTTTTGGAAACTATAGGAACTACAAGGAACCCAGCATTCTGAGAGCGCAGTGTTCTAGAGGGGTAGTAAGGTACTGTGAGCTCTTTTAGATATGATGGTGCCTGACCATGAAGAGCTTTGTATGTAAGGTGAAGAATTTTAAATTCTATTCTAGATTTAACAGGTAGCCAATGCAAGGAAGCCAAAATGGGAGAGATGTGATCTCTGATCTTGGTTCCTGTCAGAACACGTGCAGCAGCATTCTGAATTAGCTGCAAAGTCCTAAGAGACTTTAAGACCCCAGAGTTTCTGTGCTCTCTCGTCCAGCAGGTTCTCATGGATCGTGGCTGCTGCTGTGGTCCTGCACGACGTCCACTACATATATTATTACTGTCATTATTGTTACCATATCTCCATTACAGTTTATAGTTAGTTAATGTTTTGCTGTGCATCTGTGTCTCTCTATCTCTCTCTATTTATTTGTCTATGCAATTTGAGTAGCTCTGCGTTCTTCCTGCCTATTCCATGGAGTTCACCGGGAGGGTGTAGAACATCGTGTATCCTTATATGCCAGCGACCTTTTACTTTATGTGACAAACCCAATATCTGCAGTCCACATAATACTTTCAATTTTGGAACATTTTGGCTCTTTTTCCGGTTATAAACTCAATCTTCACAAAAGTGAATGTTTTCATTAAGTCCGTGTAAAAGCAATTCCATGTTTTCTTTCAAAACACAATAAATATGTTGGAAAATAGTTGCTGAAAACATGTGAAAAGACTTGACTGAACGATTACTGAAATGTGGAGTTTCAAACAGTTTTTCACCAGTTTTCAGTCCAGGATTTTTTGGGTGGTCCTAAAAGGAGACTGCGGTGACCACCCGGCCCTTAGCAACGGTATAAAAGCCTTCAGTGCTTTTTTTGTCAGGTGGCAAGCCATGATTACATATTTCAAAATTTTAGAAAGACTTCCAGTTGATCAGCTATAATTACTTTTCCTACTATAAGTACAATGTCCCAGGATCCTCAGTTAATACCAAGTCGTTACTTATTTATGTATCAGTTTTATTTTATTTTATTTTATTTTTTCACTTTTTTCCATTTGTTGCTTTATTTTATTTATTACCTTGTTCCTTTCCACTCTTTGTCATTGTGTTGTGTGTCATTATTTGTTTATATGAATGTTTAAAATTTTAATGAAATTGTATGGGCAAAAAAAAAAAAAAAGCAGCTGCCTACTCTAGGACAACAAATCTGAGGACTCACCTGCTAGCTGCAATTAAAGCACTTGACTGCTGGTTCTGACAAATTAAGCCTTTTTAATTAAGCTTTTTAAGTCACCCTGCAAACATAACTTTTCAAACCATACTGCATATTTAAGCAATATTTAAGAACACCCAAGAGACCACTGCATCTGCACAATGGGCGTCTGTGATAGGGACAGCTGAAAGCATCTGCTGGCTACTTTAGGGCAGCCTTGCGAAGTAGACCAACATTATTTATACCCTGAGAATGTAATCAGAGCCTGTCGAAATGCTTGCTAACAGTAGTGCTTAGTCATGTGTTTTCATTCTTGCACATTACAGCTACCCTCAAGAGTCTCCTGAAGTGAGGTTGACATATTATTGAGTGTGCCTGAAAGAGCACACTATATACTATCCACCATACTTATTATTGAGTGTGCCTGAAAGAGTACACTATATACTATTCCCCATACTTAATTTTATTATTGAGTGTGCCTGAAAGAGCACACTATATACTATTCCTCGGGCTTATTATTATTCTTCCGTTTCTTCCGTGTCATTTTTCGGTTCGCTTCTTGTCCCGCAGTTTTGGTCGCACATACACAAAAGTGGTATCAAAACGTGCGGCTTGATCGGGAATGGTGTGCTATGACTTTTCTAAGCGTTTCGGCAAACGGTTTTGCCAAAAATCGCCAAAAACCACGCCAAAAAATGAATGGGTGTGTATTGGTAGAATGTTCGCGAGCTACAGTTGGTGACATCATCGCTAGAGGGCAGAGGGAGAAAGAAATTCCTCGAAAAAAAAATTTGTAAACTGCGCTTGAGGCCGCAAATTTCACTCTACAGAAATAATTTATACATAGAAACGTAGGAAAATTTGTGGTGGTCGCAGTGATAACACTGCTGAAGCTGTCAGCTTTATAGTTTTGGCGTCACACGCAAAGATGCGGCAGCAACACCCATCCACAGCCCCATAGACTGCCATGTTAAAAAAGCAGGAAAATTTTCTGGAGGAAAGCAGAAGTAACATTTCTTTGAATCGCTCTAAAGGGGACATTTCTTCCTGGTAACCACACAAAACAGGTCTCTAGACGTTCGGGAAGGGCTCAGCATGCTCACAGTAAAGTCGGTTCAGAGATTGGAGCAACGGTTTGGTCAGAAGTCCTTTCTGTTCGAGGGGTGGCTTTCAGACGTTTTTCTCTCTCTCAGCACTGTTTAATCTCACACGGGCAGCTGCGGTTGATTGCTCTGCTCTGATTGGTGGGCTCCACCTGGCCCCTCTCACAGACACAGACAGGGAGCAGAGGGGGGAGGGGCTGTTTTCACTGTCTTTATAATATCAATGACTATCAGGGCTACATTTTTAATGTCGGCCATTTTATCCTTCTCTGTCGCAGACACAAACACAGACATAGATAGAGAGACACACAGACTTTCAAAATAAGAGTCCCTTCAAAACAAAATATTTTAGAAAACTCTCTCCTCAACAGGCAAAACACGCACGCACACACACACAAACATACACACACACACACACACACACAACAAGACTTTCAAAATAAGAGTTCCTTCAAAATAAAAGACTGTAAAACTTTCTCCTTAACTGCCCCCCACAAGCCTGACTGTGATTAACTTGATTGAACTCTCTGTATAATAACAATGACTGTCAATAATACAGTTTGAATGTCGGCCATTTTATCCTTCTCTCTCAGAGATAAACACAGACAGATAGATGGATAGAGGGAGACACAGACACACAGACACACAGACACAGACACACAGACACACAGACACACACTAGACAAAATTCTTTCAAAATAAGAGTCCCTTCAAAATAAAAGACTTTGGAAAACTCTCTCCTTAACAGACAAAACACACAGGCGCCCGCATACACACGCTGACAGCTATTTAATGTAGGGCTCGACGGGGCCAGAGTCAGGCACACTCAAAATTTCTTTAGAAATTTTTCTAGTTATTCTTATATTTCTTCCGTATGTTTTTTCGGTCGACTACTCCTCCCAGAGTTTTTGTCGCACATACACAAAAAAGGTGTCAAATCGACCGGCTCGGCCGTGACAAGTGTGCTATGACTTTTCTAAGGGTTTCGGCAAACGGTTTGCCTAAAAATCGCCAAAAACCACGCCAAAAAATGAATGGGTGTGTATTGGTAGAATGTTCGCGAGCTACAGTTGGTGACATCATCGCTAGAGGGCAGAGGGAGAGAGAAATTCGTCAAAAAAAAAAAGTTGTAAATTGCGCTCGAGGCCGCAAATGTCCCTCTACATAAATAATTTATACATAGAAACGTAGGAAAATTTGTGGTGGTCGCAGTGATAACACTGCTGAAGCTGTCAGCTTTATAGTTTTGGCGTGACACACAAAGATGCGGCAGCAACACCAACCCACGGCCGCATCTATTCCCATGTTAACGGGAGAGGAGAAATTTCCAAAAGGAGCAGGGAGCACCTGTTCTTTCTCTGACTGCTGAGGCCAGAGTTTTTCACATTTTGGTCTGAAACTGGACACAGAACTGCTCAACAAGATGACGACGCTGTAGGTCATTTCGGATTTTGGATGCGCCAAACCGTTTGGTCAGAAATCCTTTTTGTTCAAGGGGCTTCATTTAGAGATTTTCTGTGTCTCAGAGGGAGAAATACAGACTGCGCGCGCAGGTGTGCTTAATTACTCTGGCCTGGAGCTGACCCTGGTTGCTTGGCAACCCTGCCTGAGGAAGCAGAGGGGGGGGAGGGGCTGTTTTCACACACACAGCTTGTTGTATTAATACTGAATTTGCTGAGCAGTGTCAATAATAATGTATGGGGGCGACGGGGCCAGAGTCAGGCACACTCAAAATTTCTTTAGAAATTTTTCTAGTTCTTATTATTATAATTATTATTATTCTTCCGTACGTTTTTTCGGTCGACTACTCCTCCCAGAGTTTTGGTCGCACATACACAAAAAAGGTGTCAAATCGACCGGCTCGGCCGGGATCGGTATGCTATGACTTTTCTAAGGGTTTCACTGAACGGTTTTGCCAAAAATCGCCAAAAACCACGCCAAAAAAATGAATGGGTGTGTATTGGTAGAATGTCCCAGACCTAGAGTGGGTGATGTCATCGCTAGAGGGCAGAGAGAGAGAGAAATTCGTCAAAAAAAAAATTTGTAAACTGCGATTGAGGCCACAAATGTCTCTCTACAGAAATAATTTTATAGCTAGAAATGTAGGAAAATTTGTGGTGGTCGCAGTGATAACACTGCTGAAGCTGTCGGCTTTATAGTTTTGGCGTGAGACACAAAGATGCGGCAGCAACACCAACCCACGGCCGCATCTACGCCCATGTTAACGGGAGAGGAGAAATTTCCAAAAGGAGCAGGGAGCACCTGTTCTTTCTATGACTACCAAGGCCAAGGTTTATACAATTTTCGCCTCAAATATATATGTAGATGATCAGGAGGAGCTCAAGATGCTCATAGTGAAGTCGGTTCAATGATAGGCCAAACGGTTTGGCCACCACACCGTCTTTTCGACGGGCGGTTTCAGCATTTTCTCTCTCTCTCTCTGGGCATTTCCAACTGACATTGTAACAGGTGCACCTAACTGCTCTGCTGATTAGGGCCGGCAGTTGGCCCTGGTTGCTTGGCAACCTCAAGCCTGTCTGAGGGAGGAGAGGGGGGAGGGGCTATCTTAATCAATGACTATCAAGGCTACATTTTTAATGTCGGCCATTTTATCCTTCTCTCTCGCAGACACATACACAGACATAGATAGAGAGACACACAGACTTTCAAAATAAGAGTCCCTTCAAAATAAAATATTTTAGAAAACTCTCTCCTTAACAGGCAAAACACACACGCACACACACACAAACATACACACACACACACACACACACAACAAGACTTTCAAAATAAGAGTTCCTTCAAAATAAAGGACTGTAAAACTTTCTCCTTAACTGCCCCCCACAAGCCTGACTGTGATTAACTTGATTGAACTCTCTGTATAATAACAATGACTGTCAATAATACAGTTTGAATGTCGGCCATTTTATCCTTCTCTCTCAGAGATAAACACAGACAGATAGATGGATAGAGGGAGACACAGACAGACAGACAGACACACACAGACACACAGACACACACACACTAGACAAAATTCTTTCAAAATAAGAGTCCCTTCAAAATAAAAGACTTTAGAAAACCCTAAGACTTTGGAAAACCCTCTAATTAACAGACAAAACACACGCTGACAGCTATTTAATGTAGGGCTCGACGGGGCCAGAGTCAGGCACACTCAAAATTTCTTTAGAAATTTTTCTAGTTATTATTATTATTTTCTATTTTCCAGATAATTGGCTCATCTCTATCTTTTTAATGTCATCTTAATCGCAAAAGTATTCCCAGAATAATCCACCAATCAAAAATTTACTATGAGTTTATTAATTTAAGATTATAGGAAAGGATTAAAATAGAATAGCTTGTCATAGATTCTGACATTAAGAGGATGGATAATCAATTAAACAAAATAATTAGTACACTGTCTATAATTTATGTATTAACATCTACATCATGATATCAGCATTAATCATTCCTTATGAGACCTCTTACCTCTTCTTTTGTCTTTTTGGATAGCACCCTCAGCCAGTCACCAATCATGTTCAGCACTGCAGCAAAGTAGGCCAGACCACCCAGGATCCAGAACCATACTAGTGGTCTGTACCACTTCCGATACTCAATCCTTCTGTCTCCCCCTGATTAGAAAACAAGACATGAATGAATTCAGACATATTAGTTTGTTGCTGCCACCTCCACCTGAGTATATCACGTTAATGATACAACGATAAATTCATAGAGCTCATTGTGTTTTGCTGTGTAGTCACAGCTAGTGATCATCTTCAAAGATGAAGACAATGTTACCAAACAGGCTCTATAACTTATTTAATGGATTCTGTTTTAAACATTCAGTGTGTAAAGTTTATGGTGATTTATTGGCAGAAGTGTTTTCAGTGGTTTTAAACAAATCTTTATGTTTTTATTACCCTAGAATTAGCCTTTTTATCTACATATTATGCATACATTTAGCAGAAGAAAAGCCAAGAGAGCAGGAATATTTGATTGATCAAAGAAGTGAAAACATGGGGAAGCAAAACAAATCAGGACAGAAAACATCAGAAAACAAGGATATGATGAGGGACTAATGTTTTCAAAGTGATGCAGAAGTTTCCTGTTTTCTTCTGGAAAGGCAATTCAGCCCAATGTCACAAATGTAAATGAGAAGTGTTGTTTGATAACACAAGCAATGCTTTTCTGCGTCAGTGTTGATGTAACTGCTGCAGGATTCATGTAACATTCTGCACTAAAAAAAGAAGAATTTAGCTTTGTTCTTAGAACAGAAATTATACTATATGTTACAGAGATCAGCTGATCTGCTGAAAATGATCTCAATCAAAGTTTAAAGTGATACAAAAAAGCTTTGAAACTAAGCACAGAGATGATTATTTAGTTTAACTAAATAATGAAATGTAAACCATGTGCTGTGCCCATCAAGTAACAATATTGTTTGCTTTCTCAATTCACACAAAAATATGCATGTATTTGTTTTCATGGCTTCTTCTACCGTGCACACACATTAGTGTTTGTCAGCTGACCAACATTTGATCAACATGCCAAAAGAAATCATTCAGTAACACTGCTGATGTCTCCCAAGCGTTGACACTTTACAGCACGACAACACATCAAACTACAGACTAACATTAAAGTAACATTGTTATATGAAAGCACAGAGCTGCTACGTAAATACTGCTCTGTGTTGTATTGATGTTGGTCACATCACACAGACCAGGTCAGAACATAATAACGTTACAATAAGTTTATAAATACATACCTTAGTTATTGCTCTGGGCACAGCGCCAATGTCACTGTATGTCCACAGCCTCAATTAATGGATATAAGTAGTACTCTGTGTCATGCTAAAAGTTCTGTAAAAGTGCATGTTTATATGCATATCATAAAAATAAATACAGCATGTACATTTGTTGATCATCTTTTATTCATGACTATTAAGTGTATAATAGAATAATAAATAAAATGTAAAAAAAATAAATCATTAGGTTTGATGCCTTGACGATCCATAGGCAGGTGTGTGATTACTTGTGGTACTGTATGAGCATGTCAGAGGTTCTGGAAGGAAACTAAGACGCCAGGTGAAACCAGTCTACTGTCCTTGTAGATCAGGGAACTTGTTCCTGATCCTTTAAACACAGCAGCTGTGGATGACATGTCCATTTTCCTTCCCTAAAGACCCATGTTGCCAATACATAAAATGTCTGTAGGCCTAACACCATAATCTTCTCTCAGTACTGCCTGTGAATGTGTATGACACCTTCATCGAGACAGTACTGGGAAAAGTGCGGTAAGAGGCTCACACAGTTAGCAGGTAACTGGCCACAGCATTTCCTCTCCTAGTCCGAAGGCATGTCTCTACAGCTGCCACAAGTAAACCATGGTATGCCTGGCACTAGCACATGACACCCTGGAAAAAGGTGCACCATGCTCTGATGCACCATCAGAGGCCCTGGCTGCCTGTTCAGCAGCTGGGTCGTGAGCTCCCTGTGCTCCTCCAGGCTTATCGCTTCAAGAAGTCTCTGAAGAAAAAAAAAACAGGAAAAAAATATGAGGCTTTATAAAGTTGCTTGATATTATGTTGGCAATACTATACTACAGATTAGGGTTTGTAGGCTGACCAGCGTTTGCTCATCAAAAATGTCAAAATATCACTGCATGATAATTATATAATCATTCAGTAACATCGCTGACATTTCCCAGGCAATGACACTTTACACCATGATAACACATCAAACAACAGACTAACGTTACATAATGTACTAACGTAATGTATGTAAATACCTCTCTGTGATGTATTGTAATGGTCATATCGTGCAGACCAGGTCAGAATATAATGACATTACAATAAGTTTATAAATACATACCTTGGTTAATGCTCCTCCTCCTCCTCCTGTTCCTGTTCTCCTCCTGTACCTGCACCTGTTATTATTGCCTCCCCAGCGGCTCTCCTCACTCACCTGGCCCTGACTGCTCCACCACCTCTGCCTTTCCCCGTCTTTTTCTTCCTGTCCCTCCATTACTTTATCTGTTTGTCTATTCAGTTTTTGACTGCAAATGGAGAGAACCCATGGAGGAAGAACCCAGCCTCACCTGCCCCCATCACCCTCTGTGACTCCACAATTGACACTGTGGAGTCTTTCCACTTCCTGGGAACTATCATCTCCCAGAACCTCAAGTGGGAGCTGAACATCAGCTCCCTCATCAAGAAAGCACAGCAGAGGATGTACTTCCTGCGGCAGCTGAAGAAATTCAACCTGCCAAAGACAATGATGGTGCACTTCTACACAGCCATCACTGAGTCCATCCTCACATCCTCCATCACCATCTGGTACGGCTGGGGCGGCTGTGGTTCGGAGGTAGAGCGGGTCGTCCACTAATCAGAAGATCGGCGGTTCGATCCCCGGTTCGATCCCCTCCAGTCTGCATGTCGAAGTGTCCTTGGGCAAGATACTGAACCCCAAATTGCTCCCGAAGGCTGTGCCATCGGTGTGTGAATGTGTATGAATGGTTAGCTCCTCATACTGATGAGCAGTTGGCACCTTGCATGGCAGCTAATGCCATCAGTGTATGAATGTGTGTGAATGGGTGAATGAGACTGTAAAGCGCTTTGAGTGGTCGGAAGACTAGAAAGGCGCTATATAAGTACAGTCCATTTACACTGCTGCCACCGCCAAGGACAAGGGCAGACTGCAGCATGTCATTCGGTCTGCAGAGAAGGTGATTGGCTGCAATCTTCCATCTTCAGGACCTGTACGCCTCCAGGACTCTGAGGCGTGCAGGAAAGATTGTGGCTGATCCCTCCCACCCTGGTCACAAACTCTTTGAGTCACTCCCCTCTGGCAGGAGGCTGCGGTCCATCAGGACCAGAACCTCACGCCACAAGAACAGTTTCTTCCTGTCTGCTGCTAGCCTTATCAACAAGGCCCAGAGCCCCCCCTGACACTGACTTACTCTTCACACTCCACCTCTGCCTCTACATGTCACATTGACATTGCATCCACAACTCTATGCATTACATTAACGCTCAGCTCGGGCTTGTTTTGTAATATACTTATACTTGCATATTTAAAATACCCCACTACTGTGAAAATTTGCACATTTGTGAACATTTGACTGGTACTTACTATCACTGCACAGCTGTACTGCTCTTTTTACTTACTGTGTATATATATTTATATTGTTATTTTTAAATTTTAGTTGTTTATACTTAGAGAATGTTTGTCATGCACCAACAACACTAGAACAAATTCCTTGTATGTGTAAAATATACTTGGCAATAAAGCTTTTTCTGATTTTCAGTTTAACACACACACACACACACACACACACACACACACACACACACACACACAAAATCTAAAGTAACCTCAATAGCCTCCACAGACTACTTATGTGGTTGTCATGATGAAAACCTCTTTTGTGATGTGATAGCCACCATAGAATCTCTCAAGTGGGGGACTGTTTGAATTCAGTGCAGTCAGAAATTACCGGATGCCGCCAAATGTTACACACTGTTAATAAAGCAATCATCATTGATTGCTTCTCACATTTCTGAATGTCACAACAATGCAGATAGGTCTTCATCAGATGAGATTTACAAAATAAAGATATTGCTGTGTAAAAAATGGGTGTGCATAGAAGCTGATATGCATAGTGTTACTGAGAAAAATGAAGGCTTGTGGTTGAAAAAGTGATCCACATACTGTATAAAAACCCTGATACAATGACTAAAAAGTGTCTTTATGTCCTCTGTTTCTTTGAGGGGGGGCTGTGGCTCAGAGGTAGAGCAGGTCGTCCACTAAGAAGAACATCAACGGTTCGATCCCCGGTTCGATCCCCTCCAGTCTGCATGTCGAAGTGTCCTTGGGCAAGATACTGAACCCCAAGTTGCTCCTGAAGGCTGTGCCATCGGTGTGTGAATGTGTATGAATGGTTAGCTCCTCAAACTGATGAGCAGTTGGCACCTTCCGTGTGTGAATGGGTGAATGAGATACGTACTGTAAAGCGCTTTGAGTGGTCGGGAGACTAGAAAGGCGCTATATAAGTACAGTCCATTTACCATTCTTATTATTTAACAGTGTTACTATTGTGTGTTCCAGCATGATTTTGACCACAAGCTTTGCAGTACCTTTCTGTTGCTTTGATGTTGACACCATGCTTGACACCTCCACAAAGTGAAGTCTATGCAGAAATGCCAAAAACTGCAGTTCCTTGAAGGGCCAATTGAGGCTGGCTACAGACCAAGCCAGTCTTCATAAGCCCCCATGTTAAAATCGCTTCTTCAGAGCAGAAATAAACATATTTACTGCTCTCTTCAGAAACCTATGGGTGACGACATGCATATGCTGTCCATACTGACAGTGGTCAAGATTCAGGTTTTTCTCCTGTATGCAGCCTTCTTACAATTAAATTGAATTTATGTCAGAGTTGTTGAATTGGATCACAATAGATTACACAAGTGTACCTGATGAAGGCCGGTCACTGTACATCATTCAGCTTTAATGGTGCCTTCATAAATGCACAGATTACCCATCATGCCATGTGCACTAATGTACCCTCATACCATCATAGATGCCCACAGAAGGCGGCAGTGTTTCTGCATCTGGTTTATACATGGTTTCTTCTTTGCATGGTAGAGTTTATTCCTTTCTGCTTGTATCTTGGCAACCCGCTCCAGTGCATGTTAAAAGCCACGGTCTGATGAAGCAATCAGAACCACGTCATCTGCAAAAAGTAGATGGAATTCTTGCTGTGCTTTGAGGATGGAATCTCCATTGCTGAATCTGAGGTCTGACGATCAGTTGGAGCCTCCTTTCCAGCACCCTGGAATAAACTTTCCTGGGGAGGCTGAGCAGTGTGATACCCCAATAATTGGAGGACACCCTCACTTCCCTTTTTTGAAAATCGGAACCACGGTACTGTTCCCGTCCTTGAAGCAACATCGAAAAAGGTGTATCAGACAAGACAGCCCAACAGTATTCAAAGCTTTCAGCATCTCAGGGCAAATCAATATCTATAGATACATTTAGATATGGCCAAGGGTTCCCCCATGTCCTGAGACTCCTCCCCCACAGAGGGCATGTTGGTTTGGATCAGGAGCTCAATATCTCTAGTTGCTACATCAGAGGAATATATATATATATATATATATTTACACCACTAATTCATAATGTTTGACATTATGATGTTCCGGACCTTCGCTTGAGGAAATTTTCTCTCACTGGACCTCTTAAAATTTTAGTTGAATACCCCTGTGCTACATAAATAAAATTGAATTAATTAGACGATGACTGGAAGTGACCTGCAGACGCAATGGTCGGAGGGCACTAGAGCTCCTCAATTTCGATATTTAGTCAGGTTACACATTTGATAAACTTATTTACTGAATCTGTAAAGTTGCAGAAGATGTCGGGGGACAAGAAACCGGGCAGTTCGCCAGCCACAACCCCTTCAGCAAAACACAAACAGTCGGAGGGCGTCGGCGTGGATGCTAACATTGCTGGTAGCGTTAGCGTGGCTATCGAGCTAGCGCTAGCCAGACAACAAGATAGCCTGGACGCAGCGGTGACACGGGCTGTTCAGGGAGCTAACGACGGAATGAGAAACTCAGTAGAAAACTTGGAGAGGAAAGTGGAAGCCCACATGGAAACGGTCAAGGGACTGGTTGCGAAAGTGGATCACGTACAAGCCGAGACGAGAGCCATGAAAAGGGAAGTGAGTAACAACACCTCCGATCTGGAAAAGATGCAGCTGAAAGTTGCACCAGGACCGGCGGAACAACGTGAGAATTACGGGGATCACGGCCGGCAGAGAGGGAGGGGATGCAATCATTTTCCTACAAGACATGCTGCCAAAATGGATCCCCTCGCTCGTAGGGCTGTTGATGACGATAGATCTTAGTCACAGATTCAATAAAACACCTAGATGGCGCTTTAATACAACGCTTCTGCAGGATGAAGTATTTGTAGCACAATTTAGGAAAAGGATTACGGAATTCGTAGCCAATAATATAGGCACAGTAGATGATGCCTCGTATATGGATGGCCACCAAGGGTTGTATTAGGGACTTTACATCCTCTTATGCATCTCACCTCAAAATAGAGGGGAGCCGCAGGATCTGCGAGTTGACCTGTTGAGGAGGCGAGCGGAATTCATCATGCACAGAGTCAGGCAGAGCTATTATTTTAAATCAAATCAAATCAAATCAAATTTTATTTGTATAGCCCAAAGTCACAAAATACATTTGCCTCGGAGGGCTTTACAATCTGTACAGGGAGTGACACCCTCTGTCCTTAGACCCTCGGTTCGAGTGAGGAAAAGCTTGCCCACAAAAAACCCTTTTAACAGGGAAAAAAGGTGGAAGAAACCTCAGGAAGAGCCACAGAGGAGGGATCCCTCTCCCAGGATGGACAGACATGCATTAGATGTCACGTGTACAGAACAAATCAACACAAACATATTGTACAATTACAATGAATGATAAAATGACAATGAATTACAATGAATGATAAAATGATTACAGTAGCAGTGGAACCTGTGATAGAGATAGAGAGACACAGATGCACAGCAGCAGTAAATAATTAACTAACTATAAACTGTAGTGGAGATATGGTAGCAGTAATGACAGTAATAATATATGTAGTGGATGTCATGCGGGACCACAGCAGCAGCCACGATCCATGAGAACCTGCTGGACGAGAGAGCACAGAAACTCCAGGGAAGAAGTTTAGTTAGTAACATGCATTAACATGCATTAATTTTAACAGAAGCAAACCAAGCAGGTTATTGGCACTGAAGCTCAAGCAAAGTGAATCCAGAGCATCAATCAATACCATCAAAACAGCTAATTATAAATTTACATCTGACCCAAAAGAGATAAATGTCGCATTCCACTCTTTTTACAAGGAGTTGTACAAATCAACGCTTAATTTTGACACCGAGAAATGTAAGCAATTTCTGAGCAGTCTAGATTTGCCCACGTTAGGGGAACAGGAAGCAACAGATCTGGGTCGTCCCATATCCTTAAAGGAGCTGGACACTGCTCTTAGGATGACAAATAAAGGGAAATCGCCGGGCCCAGATGGCATACCGCCAGAGCTCTTGCTACACTTCTGGGATATTTTGGGGGCCAGTTTTGTTGGGGTCGATCCGATCAGCGGTTGAAAAAGGCTCTTTCCCTCACACTAATGCTGCCCTGATTTCGCTAATCCCTGAAAAAGGGAAAGACAAAACTGATTGCTCCAATTACAGACCGATTTCGTGAATTGAGTCAGACAAGAAGCTGTACTCTAAGGTGCTGGCCGACGCCTAATACACGTAATTCATGAAACTCAACAACTAAAGACTCCATGCGCGATACTGTCACTCGATACCAAAAGGCCTTTGACAGGCTCGAGTGGCAGTATCTGTGGGCAGTCCTGGAGAGATTTGGCCTAGGGAGAGGGTTTGTCGACATGATTCGTGTTTTATATGCTAACCCCACCGCCATGGTGTCCACGAACAGCTTACACTCGAGCCCCTTTCCCATCTTTCATGGGACTCGACAGGGATGCAGCCTCTCGCCAAGTTTATTTATTCTCTCATTAGAACAGCTAGCCCAACATCTGAGGGAGAACCAGTTCATTTCTCCTATTTGGATTAAAACCTCGCTGCATGCCATATCAGCCTCCGCTGGACGAAGTCAGCTCTGATGCCCCTGAATGAACCCGGAAAAGCGGTAGTTTTGCCTTATGATATTCCCATTAAAACAGAGATCACATCACTGGGCATCCAGATTCAGCCTTCACTGCATAATATAGTAAAAACGAATTATGAAAACATCTTTAAAGAGGTGGAACGTGGCATAGCTGTATGGACTAAATTACCAGCCTCACTGCAAACAAGGATTGCCTCCGTCAAAATGAACGTGTTGCCTCGCCTCAACTTTGTTAGCATGATGATTCTGCTCCCTCCTCCGGCAGGATATTGGAAGAGAGTTGACTCCCTGCTACGAAAATATATCTGGAATAGATTTTATGAGGTACCATCAGGCCTTTCAGCTACGCCCACTTAAGACATGGTTTGACTGCTCCTCTCAGGTAGCCTGGAGAGATATAGAAGATGCGCTAGTGCTTCCATACAAACTCGAAGGGGTCTTCTTTTCTGGACTATCAACCAATGCATGTTACACTTCGGGCCTGTTATTACAAATTCGATACTAAATTTCAAGGTGGTTTAGAAGAGTCTGGGGGGGAATTGGAAATGGCATCTGAATACTCCACTGTGGGGGAACAAGAATATTATCTCAGGGAATAATCCGTTTGAATCAGCATCATGGTCCTCAAAGGGAGTGTACAATCTCGGAGATGTATTTGACCCAGGGGGTATGCTTAGCTTCCAGACATTGTGTTCTCTTTTTAATCTGCCAGTTGCATCTCACTTTCTGTACCTCCGACTACGGTCGGCTCTTTGCGCCTATGGTGTGCGGACGAACTCTAAGCTGCAGACACATCCTGTCGTAGACTGGCTATCCACAACAAACACTAGAGGACTCTTAGTCTCAGTTGTGTACTCACGACTTCAAACACACACACAGAAAGAGCTACCCCTGGCCAAGGCATGGTCTAGAGACTTGGCTGTTGCAGAGGAGGACATAAACTGGGAAAATGTCTGGGAGAACACATTTCACGTGTCCAAGAACCCCAACCACCAGTTGATGCACTATAAGTTGTGTCAGAAGGCCTGTCTGACACCACTTTTGAGATTTCATATGAAGCTGTCAACCAGCCCGAACTGTGACTTGTGCTCCCTGAATACACCGGGAACATTTAAGCATATGGTATGGGACTGCCCAGAGGTTTATGGCTTTTGGAGGAAGGTAACAATGACTTTATCTAATACGATTGATAAGCCTGTGCCTCTGGAGCCAACTCTCCTTTTGCTCAATGACGATTCACATTTGGGGCTGAATGAGAAACAACACAAGGTTTGGTTGACTGGCTTGAGGGCTGCCAAAAAACTGATTGTACAACGCTGTCTACCCCCTCACAAACTGTACGCTAGGAAATGGCTGGAATACTTTCAGGATGTGGTCATGTTAGAACTGTCTACAGCACGGGTGAACAAAGCCAAAAGTTCTACACTGGACTCATGGAAGAGAGCCGATTCCATAAAGGCACTCAGTAGGATTTTAGGGCACTAGACCGAGAGGGGAGGTGGGAGGGAGGGGGATGCCGCCAGGGGGAGGGAGGGAGGGAGGGAGGGAGGGAGGCAGGGATATGTTAAAAATGTTTGCACTGTCCGACCTTGTCATGTGAAATCATAATTTCAATAAAACAGTTGTTCACAAAAAAAAATTTGAATTAATTAAAGAAATTGAAATGGAGATTCATGCTCCTAAAAGAGAATGACTCTACTTATAAACAGTTTTTGAATTTGAATGAATAACATTTTCTAACAGTTCAGAATCTATGAATGTCCAAACAAGATGTCTTCTACAAAACTGAAAGTTCTCAGTCTATGTGATCTTGAGGCACACATCATTCTGCACATTCATCATTCTGTACAGTGAAGTTCAAACATCACACACAACCAACAATAAGAAAAACACATTTTTGATTGGAGTGGGACAAACAAACATTAAAGTCAAAGCAAAATCTGACTGTAACTCAACTGCAAATGAATGACTGGTAACGTACAGAGCATATAGCTTAGCTTAGCTTAACACGGCTAAGTACAGGACTGCTTAACTTTTGTTAATGTGTATGTTTAGTTGTGTGTGATCATGTCTGTGGTTAACTAGAGGTCAGAATGTAACTCTGGTTCTCTGCTACACCACTCAGTTGATGTTAGTTAAGTTATGCTTCACGTCTTCACACAAACACAAGGCCATTGCATGCAAACTAACTCTTTACCACCCTTATCCTACACAGATGACACACACATACAGTACACCTGCTGGCACTTCACAGCCACAATGCGGAGAGGAAACTTAAAGCTCCCACTCTACACGTTTCTTCGTCTCTGATACACGTGTCATGCTCGTGCACCCTGAGCAAACCTGTAGACCAGAGAAACACACAGTGTTTTTGGCACACACCCAGGAATGCACATGCTCTTTTTCATGCATGTAGTGAGATTATACTGTGTATTTAAGTTTTTATTTTATATTGCTAATAAATGTTTGTTTTTATACACATGCTGATCTGTTAAATACCACCAACTATTTCTATGCTAAACACTAAATCCTTCTACCTACTAGCTATCATTATGGTCATTTCAGTTGTAGTTAGTTAATATTATTATTACATGAATCCTGCAGCAATTAGATAAGCAATTGTATATTATTATATTCAACCCTGACATGGGGAAAACATTGTGTTGATGATTATACCAATGGCCATTTTCTAGCTAAAAATGTTTTCATTTACATGAGCAGTAACCAAGGTGTGTATGTATAAACTTACAACTTACAACATTATTATGTTCTGACCTTGTCTGCATGGTATGACCAACACCAACACAACACAGAGTAGTATTTATGTAGTAGCTCTGTGATTTCATGTAACAATGTTACTTGGAATGGGGCGGCTGTGCCCGTGGCTGTGTAGTAAAGCGGGTTGCTCAAGTCCCTCCGTAAACTACAGCTTGTGCAAAATGCTGCTGCCCGGATTATCACCAGGACCCCTTCTTCTCATCACATCACCCCTGTTCTCCAGCAGCTTCACTGGCTTCCCATCACCCACAGCATCACCTATAAAATCCTGCTCTTAACATTCAAAGCCCTCCACAACCTCGCCCCCTCCTTATCTGACAGAACTTCTCCACGTCAACACACCCAGCCGGACTCTTAGATCATCTTCATCCATCAGCCTCACCATCCCTCCTGCCCGCATGACCACCATGGGGTCCAGAGCCTTCAGCCGTTCCGCCCCCCGCCTCTGGAATTCCCTTCCACCCAACATCCGCAACATTGACACTTTGGCAATTTTCAAATCCCATCTCAAAACCCACCTTTTTCTCCAAACATACCCTCCTTGACTGTCACTCTCTCCAGATTTTTTAATTTTTAAACCGAATCTTTTTTCTTTTTATTGTATCTTTTAGTGTATTACAGTTTGTTAAATGTTTTGATGTCTGTTATGTATTTTAAACCTTGTTTTACCTGTACGGTGACCTTGGGTGTTTTGAAAGGCGCCTATAAATAAAATGTATTATTATTATTATTATTATTATTGTTGTCTACTGTTCAGGTGTTTCGATCCCTGGCTCCTCCAGACATGTGTCCTTGGGCAAGATACTGAACCCCAAATTGCTCCTGAAGGCTGTGCCATCGGTGTGTGAATGTGAATGAATAGTTAGCTCTTAAAACTGATGAACAGTTGGCACCTTGCATGGCAGCTAATGCCATCAGTGTGTGAATGTGTGTGAATGGTTGAATGAGATATGTAGTGTAAACGCACTTTGAGTGGTCAGAAGACTAGAAAGGAGATATATAAGTACAGTCCATTTACCACTTTAATGTTATTCTGTAGTTTGATGTGTTATCATGGTGTAAAATGTCATTGCCTGTGAAACGTCAGCAACGTTACTGAATGATTATATCAATATCATGCAGTGATATCTGACACCTACAAACCCTAATCTGTAGTATCATATTGCCAATATAATATGATGCAAATTATAAAGCCTCATATTTATTTTTCCTGTGTCTTTTCTTTCTTCAGAGACTTCTTGAAGAGATGAGGGACAGGGCCTCAGTGAGCAGGGAGCTCACAACCCAGCTGCTGGAGAGGCAGCCAGGGCCACTGATGATGCATCAGCGCAGACATGGTGCACCCTTTTCAGGAGTGCCAGGTATACCATTGTTTACTTGTTTACAAGACATGCCTATGGACTTGGAGAGGAAATGCTGTGGCCAGCACCCTGCTAAATGTGTGAGCCTCTTTAGATTAGATTAGATTAGATTAGATTAGATTAGATTCAACTTTATTGTCATTGCACAAAGCACAAGTACTGAGACAACGAAATACAGTTTAGCATCTAACCAGAAGTGGAAAAAGGCAGTAAAGTGCAGAGTATGTACATATGTAATGATGAGGGTGTCATACACATTCACTGGCAGTACTGGAAGAAGATTACGGTTTTAGTCCTACAGACATTTTATCTATTGGCAACATGGGTCTTTAAGGGAGGAAAATGGACATGTCATCCACAGCTGCTGTGTTTGGAGGATCAGAGACAAGTTCCATACTATGTTTATGATATAGTATATAGTATATATTTAGTTTGTTTAAACTTTCTTTGTTTACCCCATAGTTCCAAAAAAAAACAACATTGAATGAGTAGGTGTGCCCAAACTTTTGACTGCTACTGTATGTATGTACAAAACCATAGTTAAATGGTCTTTTTGGTACTTTGTACCACTTTATATGAACAGCTTTTTTACTGGTGGAAAAAGCTATTTCATAATTTGGTACCGCTTTAGTGGGATATTATTCATACAGTAAACATTTTGATATTGTTTGGTGTCATTAGCATTAAGCTTAGGGGCCACTAACAGAGATCTCATGTTTCCATTTCTTAGTCATGATCAACTTGTGCTTGTATATTTCTTCGTCTTTTCCCCCTATTTTTCTTATAGAGAAACTGTTTTGTAAATACCGTATTTTCCGGACTATAAGGCGCACTTAAAAGCCTTTGATTTTCTCAAAAAACGACAGTGCGCCTTATAATCCGGAGCGCCTTATATATTGTTCTGGAGTAAAACAGCCCCCTCTAGTGAATTAATATGGATTAATTCTGGTTGTGCTTACTGACCTCGAAGCGATTTTGTGTGGTACACGGCGCTCACGGCGCTCTGTCAAAATGTTTTAGTACGACTTTGGTAAACTACAAAGCCGCACCGCTTGCAGCATTACGGCTACCGTAGTCAGGAGCGTGAATTATTGTGAATACGCTAACGTTTGATTTAGCGGTATCAGACTGTGTTTTTTTACGTGTTACAACTGAACAAGTTTGGGAGTTATTGTGAATACGCTCATTAACGTTTGAACAATGTTGAGAGTTATTGTGAACGCGTTTAATAATGTTTGACTGACTGACTTCTCTGACTGTTTTGTTTCGCTTTAATGCGCCTTATAGTCCGGTGCGCTTTATATATGAAAAAAATAGACCATTCATTGACAGTGCGCCTTATAATCCAGTGCGCCCTATAGTGCGGAAAATACGGTAAACTAAGCTAAACAAAATTATAATCAAAAAGAATTTGCAACTCGGCTTGGGGCGGCTGTGGCTCGGAGGTAGAGCGGGTCGTCCACTAATCAGAAGATCAGCAGTTCGATCCTCTCCAGACTGCATGTTGAAGTGTCCTTGGGCAAGATACTGAACCCCAAATTGCTCCTGAAGGCTGTGCCATCGGTGTGTGAATGTGTATGAATGGTTAGCTCCTCAAACTGATGAGCAGTTGGCACCTTGCATGGCAGCCAATACCATCAGTGTGTGAATGTGTGTGAATGGGTGAATGAGATACGTACTGTAAAGCGCTGTGAGTGGTCGGAAGACTAGAAAGGCGCTATATAAGTACAGTCCATTTACCATTTAACTCTTACCATTGCCTAAATATCTGAACTTTTGGCATGTGTTCGGATGTATTCATCAGTGACTAATAATATGTAAGAAATAAAACAGGTCAGGCAATTTCATTCATGATTATTGTGACTATGAATAAGCTCTCTTACCTGCTACATAGTCACCTATTCCAACTGTGGTCAGAGTGATGACAACAAAATATGTTGACTCCAGAGCAGTCCAGCCCTCAATGTGTTTAAAGATCACAGCTGGGATGGTAACAAACAAGATGCAGCCAGCCAGGATGAAGAGGAGGGTGGAGGCCACACGGATTTTAGTCTGACTTATCTGGTTGTGTTTATTCTGTGAGAGAAAGACAAATCCACACAAAGTATTAGCAATGTAAGCCATAAGACCCATCTATTTATTATGCATTTTCTGACTGCATTTTGACTCTTTTGTGTCGACCCACATTGCAGGTCTCCAGGGAATGAAGCCTTAGCTTAACACTCTAACCATCCCTCTTGTCAGTATTCACATCAAGAAATCCACAAGACCACTGGGTAAGGTTAAACAGTTTATATTAACTTAAGAGTTCCGATCCTGTGGGAAACTTCATGCGTGATTCAGTGCCAGAAACTGCACACCCCAAGGAATCCAACCACTTGAGACCTGCCATCCTAACTTCTCACCTGATGAAGACCATGGACTTTTTACAGCTTGACTTTTTTCTATATGTTTCTTATTTATGAGTAATTTCTTATCAACCATTTCCAATTTTCCTGTTGTATGTTACTGACTAATTCCACACTTTACCTTTAATGTTAAAATTGAAAATAGGAGTATGGAAAAGTAATTCTGTACTGGCATTTGGAACAACAATAAAGTTATAAGAAATTATAAAAAAATTGAAAATAGGAATATCATTAGTCTCAAGACATCTGAACAAATTGTGCTTAGTCTCAGTTAAATATTACTTGTCCTCTTATTTTTAACCAAGTGGTCACATTAAATAAATCAATTTCATATTTTCTCAAATCTGAGTCATAGATAAAAGGAAATTTACACTGACACTCACCCTGAACATTTTCTCTACTTTGGCAATGCTTTTGACAAATATGGTACCTAGCTGGTCCCCGACGCCTGCCAGGAGGAATCCAAACAACGGGATGCCAAATATTGCATACAGAATACAGAAAATCTTCCCTCCCTCTGTGCTTGGTGCAATGTTACCATATCCTAAAGGAGAAAAGGAAACAAAATGGGCTTTAAAGGACTACAAGAAGCGAACAAAAGCAGTATGTTTATTTGCATATCAGACATTGTTTTTAATTCAGCAAACATACCCTGATATTAATCTGTTATCCCTAACAGACAGTCTAGATCAGGGATTCAAAACTACATTTACTGCTCTTCTATGAGACATACATTTCCACTATCACTGACATATGTGCCATGTTTGATGAGTTTTTCAGGCACTGTTAGCCACTCATGTTTTCACTCACTTCAGGTGAGTCCCTGAACCATCCCTTAGTTTATGCTGCTATAGAGGCAGACTTCTGTTTACTGTAGTATCTATCTATCTATCTATCTATCTATCTATCTATCTATCTATCTATCTATCTATCTATCTATCTATCTGTCAACTTGCCCAAGCGGTCCGGAGGCAAAATAACAGAAAAATGACCCTTCAGGTGGCGATGAATGTGTTGGATGTGATGGAAGTGTTTATTAACACACACACAAAAACCAAACATTTTTCAATAATAATCGCAATCCAATATCCAATCCAACACTCTCCAATCTCAAACCAATACTCCACAACTCTCTACAACCAACAAACAATTCCCTTTTAAACCTCTTTCCTTAGTCACATGACTAATTAGGTTAAACCATTAATAGGTGTTTTTGCATATTTACATTAATATTAATGAACCATAAATATTTACACAAATCCATAAATACAGTATATACAATATAAACACCTATTTACAAACCCATATACCATTAGTAAACACACAAAAACACATATACATGAATAAACCTATTTACATAATTAGGCAAACTCCCCTGCTCCCAACCCCTACTTACTGCTATCCTTGCGGAACAATACTTAAGGGGTCACATCCCCGGGGATCTCTTTGCTGTGACACCCCACCGGAGGACAGAGCAGCAGGTTTTGGTAAGTTTGCGTTTACTTTGCTCAATTGACATAATTGTTTCACTGTTCGTTTTCCACAATCATCCTCGGTGTACTTAGTCCGTGTCTGTCTGTTTTGTGTGCGCAGGCTGATAACGAGTGGACTACGAGGTGGACCGGCCCCGCGTCCCGTGCTGTGTGTCTCCGCCCTTGCCGGAAATGCACACCTGCATCTGATCAGTCCATAAATGTCCACCAATCAATAAATGTCTTTTCCCGCATCTCATATGCATGTTCATTTCAATCTGTGCGTGAATATGGGGGTAACGGCGAACCCATCGTTACACTATATCTATCTATCTATCTATCTATCTATCTATCTATCTATCTTCTGGGGGACTTCCTATAATGCACAGAGCTCTTCTTTCCTCCTTTCCTTTCATCTGTCCACATTCATGTACCATTAATGCTTGTAGATCCAAGATCCAAGATGGTGCACGGATGGTCGCCTCAGTATGTTGGTGCACGTTGTTTTGTTTTGTTTTGTGTTTTAATTCTGTCTTTTGTAGTGGTACCCGGACCTCTTTCACCAGAGAGGGGGGAAACAGGGACTTTTCTTCATCTGCTGTTTTGTGTTTCACGGAGATGTGGCTGTGTGGACTGATACCGGACTCAGACAGACAGAAACATGGAACTTTCTGGCAAAACTAAAAGGTGGAGGAATCTGTTTCTACATCAACAGTGGTTGGTGCAACGACATGACAGTGAACCAGCAGCACTGTTCTCCTTACCTGGAATCTATCATCATAAACTGTAAGCCTTTTTATTCACCCCGTGAGTTTGTTTCACTCATTCTGGTCGGTGTTTACATCCCGCCGCATGCCAACATGCAGGACGCACAACGCATGCTCGCTGACCAGATACGGTGTGTGGAGTGGACCAACCCGGACTCTTTAGTTATTGTCATCTGTGACTTTAACAAAGGAAACCTCACTCACGAACTCCCTAAATACAGACAGTTTATTAAATGCCCGACCAGAGAAGAGAACATTCTGGATCACTGTTACACCACAGTCTGGGATACTTATCACGCCATCCCCTGTGCTGCACTGGGACACTCTGACCACTTCATGGTCCACCTGATTCCTGCGTACAGGCAGAAACTAAGGCTCTGCAAACCTGTAGTGAGGACTTCAAGGAAGTGGACCAGTGAGGCTGTGGAGGATCTCCAGGCGTGTTTGGACTCTACTGACTGAGATGTGTTCAGGGGGGCTGTGACATCATTCATCAGCTTCTGTGAGGACTGCTGTGTACCATGTTTAGCAAGGAGGTGAAAGAGGCTAAACGACTGTACTCCAACACCAGTTCTCAGCCAACAACTCTGCGTCTGTCTGGAAAGGGCTCAGGCAGATCACCAACTACAAGCCCCCCATTCCATCAACGACCAACGCGACACCTCCCACCAGCTCCAGTGCATCAGCTCCACCTCCCCAGCTCAGCAGGGGCCTGGGCACCTCCACAAATAAGGGCCCGTCCACACGAGTACGTTTTTGTCGAATCCGCATAAATACTTTATCGTTTTAACCTTAGGTTAGAGAGGCGAACTACAGGCTTGTGCTCGTACTACAGAAACTACTCAGTCTATTACGGCTGCTACAACAAAACCTTCTGCTTCTATATTACTGCGAGGAGCAACAAAAGAACATGTTTGTAAACAGCGCGTGACCTTTATACACATGCTCCATGGCTTCTCTTCCGGTTTTAGTGTATTGGTGTGGCGGCGTCACAGCGCCACATACAGGCCTGGCATATGTACTACAGCGTTTTGGGTCATTTCCAGTGAATCCGTGTGGACGCAGATATTTCTGGAAACAACGCCGTGTTTACGGAGATTTTTTTCAAAACGACAGCGTATTGGGTGAGGCCGCGTATTCGTGTGGACAGGGCCTAAAGGTCCCCCCCTCCACCTCCTCACCCATCTCAGTGATGACTCTCTCCATCCTGGAGAGGGATGTCAACAAACTCTTCAGGAGACAGAACCCCCAGAAAGCATTCACATCCACCTTGAAGCACTACGCTGATCAGCTGTCTCCAGTGTTCACAGACATTTTAAACACCTCCCTGGAGACATGTCATGTGCCAGCGTGCCTCAAGACCTCAACAACCATTCCTGTTCCCAAGGACCACAGGACTTAATGACTTCAGACCCACCGCCCTGACCTCTGTAGTTATGAAGTCCTTTGAGCGCCTTGTGCTGTCACACCTGAAAGACATCACTGACGCCCTCCTGGACCCCCTGCATTTTGCCTACAGAGCCAATAGGTCTGTAGATGAGTAGTAAACATGGCCCTTCACTACATCCTCTAACACCTGGACTCCACAGGAAACCTACGCCAGGATCCTGTTTGTGGATTTCAGCTCTGCCTTCAATACCATCATCCTGGCTCTGCTTCAGGACAAGCTCTCCCGGCTGAGCGTGCCTGACTCCATCTGCAGGTGGATCACAGGCTTTCCGCTTCCTCGGAACTATCATCTCCCAGGACCTCAAGTGGGAGCTGAACATCAACTCCCTCATCAAGACAGCACAGCAGAGGATGTACTTCCTGCAGCAGCTGAAGAAATTCAACCTGCCAAAGACAATGATGGTGCACCTCTACACCTCCATCACTGAGTCCATCCTCACCTCCTTCATCACATCATTTGGTACGCTGCTGCCACCACCAAGGACACGGGCAGACTGCAGCGTGTCATTCGGTCTGCAGAGAAGGTGCAATCTGCTGACGCTCCAGGACCTGTACACCTCCAGGACTCTGAGGCGTGCAGGAAAGATTGTGGCTGATCCCTCCCACCCCGGACACAAACTCTTTGAGACACTCCCCCTCTGGCAGGAGGCTGCAGTCCATCAGGACCAGAACCTCACGCCACAAGAACAGTTTCTTCCCATCCACTACTAGCCTTATTAACAAGGCCTGGAGCCCCCCTCTGACACTGACTCTGTCCCTCTCCCCGTCCAGACCTACATGCTCCATTAACGTAGCATCGTCAGAACTTCTGCATTACATTAACGCACGGTCTTTATTTATTTAAGACCACTTCATCTTGTTGTATATCTGCATATTTATAGCATTCTGTAAATATAGTGTGAACTCTCACTCCTATTACGGGTCATTTACTTGCACATTTCTGCACTACAGCTCCTTTGTTTTAGAAGATATTGTATATATATTTATATGCTATATGCTTGTTTTTTTTTTATCTTCCTATATTTTTTTTTATATTTTTTACTTAAATGTTTATTCTGCACCAACAACACCAAGTCAAATTCCTTGTAAGTGCAAACCTACTTGGCAATAAACTTGATTCTGATTTTGTTAGTAACTTCTGTTCCAGACTTTTTGTGCTTTATTGTCTCCCCAGGTACCTAGCCCTACATTTGTTATTACAACTTTGCTTCCAAAACAGTTTGGACAAATTGTAAAAAGGTAAATTTAGCCCAGAGTACGTAATGTCTATGATTTCAAAAATCAATTTGAAATGTAGACTCCTGAGCTCCACTTTCTATCAGTCCATCTCAGATGAGTTCTGACCCAGTGAAGTTGGCAGCATTTCTGGATGTTTTTTATGATATATGGCACTAGCTTTGTAGGAGTCTTAACTTGGATTTGTAGATGAAGTGACAAACTTTTGTTTTTCCTAAGCCCATTTTTAATGCAGTGATGTCTGAGGGAATGAAGGTCAACAGTCATTTAATGTTGTTTTTCAGCCTTGCTTACATGCAGAGATTTTTTCTCTAAATGTTTTAATGAGTTTTTCCTCAGGTGTTGTTCCCCACTTTCCTTCTCCCACTCGAGTCTTTTACTGACTCAGATCACTTACTCTCGGACAGTAATCTTTTTTGAGTCATTTCGTTCATTTCGTTCATTTTAACTAGCGCTGTATCCCTCTTGTGGCCGATGTAAATGTGACAAATGAACAAAAGAACGATCCATATGAACAAACTGTTGTGCTTACTGCTCGCCACACAGCCTGAGCGGCCTGTCACGTGATGAATAAACGAAAGACTGATCCATATGAACAAACTGCTGTGCTTACTGCTCCTCTTTCAGATTGATGACTTCCTTCACAGCTGGTGAACACCATCAGGTGCTTACCCTGGCAAGTACCTTCTGACTTTCTGACCTTCTGACCTCAGCTCCCACCAGCCGCCTCAACAGTCGGGGTTTTGAACATCCCCAACTCCCCCAAGATGCGTAAAAAAATCTTCTATATCTATCTATCCTAGAACAGGGACAAATACAATCACTATTGTACTCTGTATTTTTAGCTAAGGACAAACAAAAGAACAAATATTCAATGGCATAAATTAGTGGATATATGGTGGAGTATAGGGGGCAGCTCTGGCTCAGGAGGTCACTAATCATATGATTTATGGTTCGATTGAGAGCTCCTCCGGGCTGCATGTCGAAATGTCCTTGGGCAAGATACTGAAACCCAAATAGCTCCCAAAGGCTGTACCACCTGTGTCTGAATGTGTGTATGAATGAGTGTATGAGTATGTAGTGTTAAAGCGCTTTGAATAATCATAAGACTAGAAAGGCACTATAGAAGTACAGTCTATTTACCAAGTTTTGTATAGCCAGCACCCAATGCAACATAGATTCCCTACATTGAATTACCATTGAGTCATACCATAATTACAGTACCTATGGTCGTGATGACAGTTCCAGCAAAGAAGAAGGCACTTCCTAGATCCCAGTGGCTGGAGTTGTAGGAGGTATCACCGATGGGATTCACTCCGGCATTCACAGCCTCCACAGAATGCTTGGAAGAGAAGTAGATACAGAGGCACATAAGAAAAGCTTGATCTTTCACTGGTTGCTAAGGATTCTTTCTTACTATGCTTTGGACATAACAAACTCCTTTCTTCAGTTTCTGCTGGGGGACAGTTTTCACTCCTGAATACTATCAAATAGTCTTTCTTCAAGAAAGGTTAAGACCAGGTGCTCTCGATTTTAACCCTTCTTGAGGAAAGATGAACTGGATGACTGAGAACCTCCACAGACTATCAAATGGCGTCCTTATGTTACTATTGATGTTGACAGTGCTGTTTTGCTGTATTTATGCCATTGTGTAGTATTAACTGCTCACATACTGTATATTGGACCACAAAAGCAAATGTAGCCAATGCACCAACCACTGTGACCCCAAGGGTTTGACAAAGGGAACAGTATGTGATGTAATTGAAATAGCTAAGAATAAAATCTTACCATTGTTCAACTTTGAATGGCCACATTTTATTGAAACTGTCAGAGAAGTGATTCGACTAAATGAAGCATAGCCTTAGTTCAGGCAGAGAACTGAAGACACGCTATAATTGGCTACTTGTAATAAGTTTCACAATCAATGGCTCATTCAGAGCTGTATGGCTAGAAATATTTATGCAGCCATACATACATTATAACCTGACATACATTCATGGTGGTTATTCTGCTGATTGCACTCATGCCACTGCCTTTTGCTGATGCACCTCATCTGACTTTAATGCATCTCCTTTTGGACAACTTTATAATATGATTGTTATTATGCTAGTTGAGTGTGCCTGAAAGAGCACACTATATGTTATTCCCAGCGCTTATTGAGTGTGCCTGAAAGAGCACACTATATACTATTCCCCATACTTAATTTTATTATTGAGTGTGCCTGAAAGAGCACACTATATACTATCCACCATACTTATTATTCTTATTATTGAGTGTGCCTGAAAGAGCACACTATATACTATTCCCATACTTAATTTTATTATTGAGTGTGCCTGAAAGAGCACACTATATACTATTCCCCATACTTAATTTTATTGAGTGTGCCTGAAAGAGCACACTATATACTATTCCCCATACTTAATTTTATTATTGAGTGTGCCTGAAAGAGCACACTATATGTTATTCCCCCGCTTATTATTATTATTGAGTGTGCCTAGCAAGGCGCACTATATACTCTCCCTAGGCGCGTTTATTATTATTATTGAGTGTGCCTGAAAGAGCACACTATATACTATTCCCCATACTTAATTGAGTGTGCCTGAAAGAGCACACTATATGTTATTCCCGCGCTTATTATTATTGAGTGTGCCTGAAAGAGCACACTATATACTATTCCCCATACTTAATTGGTGTGGGTGCCCAGAGGGCGACCACACTATTGTTCTTCAAATCTTTATTGAGTGTGCCTGAAAGAGCACACTATATGTTATTCCCGCGCTTATTGAGTGTGCCTGAAAGAGCACACTATATGTTATTCCCCGCGCTTATTATTGGTGTAGGTGCCCAGAGGCGACCACACTATTGTTCTTCATTTATAGCTACAAACGTAGGAAAATTTGTGGTGGTCGCAGTGATAACACTGCTGAAGCTGTCGGGTTTTTATAGTTTTGGCGTGAGACACAAAGATGCGCCAGCAACACCAACCCACGGCGCATCTACTCCCATGTTAACGGGAGAGGAGAAATTTCCAAAAGGAGCAGGGAGCACCTGTTCTTTCTATGACTCCCAAGGCCAAAGTTTATACAATTTTTACCTAAAAAATATATGTAGATGATCAGGAAGAGCTCAGGATGCTCACAGTGAAGTCGGTTCAATGATAGGCCAAACGGTTTGGCCACCACACCGTCTTGTTCGACGGGCAGTTTCCAGCATTTTCTCTCTCTCTCTGGGCATTTCCAACTGACATTCTAACAGGTGCACCTAACTGCTCAGCGGCAGTTGGCCCTGGTTGCTTGGCAACCTCAAGCCTGTCTTATTATTGAGTGTGCCTGAAAGAGCACACTATATACTATCCACCATACTTATTATTCTTATTATTATTGAGTGTGCCTGAAAGAGCACACTATATGTTATTCCTCGCGCTTATTATTGAGTGTGCCTGAAAGAGCACACTATATACTATTCCCCATACTTAATTTTATTATTGAGTGTGCCTGAAAGACGCACACTATATACTATCCACCATACTTATTATTCTTATTATTATAATTGAGTGTGCCTGAAAGAGCACACTATATACTATCCACCATACTTATTATTGAGTGTG